>VZRO01006225.1:314464-428658 GCA_013397915.1 Daphoenositta chrysoptera
TTTTTTTTTCCCCCCCCCTTTTCAAATTATTTTCTCCTCATTCCCCCTCAGCTGTCTATGCTGCCGTGGTAACACGGTCCTGGTCTGCGTTGCCGACTCATGGTATTTTGGCTTAGCGTTAGTTAAGCACTTGCACAGATGTCACTGATTCCGCGTGACCTGCAGACCTTTCATGAGATCCCATGATAAAGGAGGACAGGCTACATGATTTAATGGCCCCTTCCAGACCTTAAATATTATGAGTCTCGCTTCTATGGTAGAGTGAAAAGATGATTAGGACTTCCTACATTACGAAGGAAGAAACGGAGATTTTTTAACTGAAACTTCCAAATTTATTTCTCATTATTCCACACCCTCAGGGTCAACTGCTTTAGGTAACAGGAATTTTAATTACCTTTAATAACTTGCCAGGGACAAACACTATTTATGTGCCATATCTACTACCTTAGTGATACCATTAGCAAGCTGCTCCTAGGAATGGTTTCTAATGCCTAGTTTCTATGTAAATGTCCAAAAATACCTGAATTTTTGAGATGCTGGGGGTGTTTAGCTACCACTTAACTATATGAAAACTGGACTACATTTGGTAAGAATTGTCTATAAACCAAAGTGTCCATTCTTTGGATAGACTAACCAGTAAAAAACCCACAACAAAATAGTAATAGTAATAATAATAATAATAGTAATAATAATAATAAATAGATAAGTAGTTAACATTGCATACAGTGACAGGAACTTTTGAAGATGCATTGCTGTCCATCTGGTTTTTTAGGCTTTTCTATATGTTCTATCAGCATAATGACTACGTGAATAATTTAATACAAAATCAGCATTAGAGATTTTCTGGATTCTGATGCCCGATTTAAAAGTTATGTGCTTATCCTGTAAAAGATTTTTATGAACACAATGTATGTATGCACTGCTGCACAGAGAAATATTTTTTACTCCGTCGACTGTTAGGATATTTTCCAATGTTGATTTTTTTTTTTTTTTTTGTAATGCAGCCCTTTTAAAGCTATTCTGAAAAGAGGTCCAGTCACCACTAATTCCTGTGTAAATTAAGCATAATCACTCAGAGAAAAGACCCTTTATTTAGTGAGTTTAAAGCTCATTATACAATTTTGTAGGGGGAAAATTACCGTGCCTGTAAATTAGCTGCATTTCCTAATGAAATAACTTGGCAATTTTTTCAGCCTCCTTTGATAGGAATAAGAATTATAGTGGCATGGGAAAGTAAAATCATGCTATTCCTACTAGCAGTTTTTCCAATTGTAGAAGAAATTATAACTGTGAACACATTTTGATTCAGATTAATCTCAACAAGTAATGAAAGCATCTTTATCTTTTATCATGGTGTTTTTTCATCTCTTTTCCACCTCTTTTATTAGAGCCTAAAGCCAGCCCCATCAGCCTTACTCCTGGTGTATGATGACACAAATTCTCTTGGGGCATGTGGCTTTCTCAAGCAATAAAGCATCATTATGCTGCTCATTTCTGAGGATGCACTATTTCACGTGTGAGTTGTGTTTCGAGGGACAAACCAGCAGAACTCATCATGTTAATTTTCCCCAAAAACGAGCCTTTCATCCTCCCATCAGGCTTGCAAAGGCGGGCGTATTTACCGTAGGTGTCTGTGCTTGTCTAGTTCTATCCTGACACTTGTAGATGGCAGCAAATAGATGCCATTTTAAGTGCTTTGGCTGCAGCCACCAGCAACAGGAGTGGTAAAAGACAGAATAATTGCTCTTGAGCTGGCTGTCCTCTTCCCAGCAGCAGCGGCCTCGGTGCACATTAAGAAGCCAAGCTGGTGCCTGTGGCTCTGTGCCTGCGCGTGCACGGCCGTCTGCTGAGCCAGGTGTCGTGACTCCACTCCAGCAGCTAAAAACAGAGGTACATGGACCTGCTGGGAAATTGAAAAGAATTTCAAGAATGCCTCTAATAATTGCTTTTTCCTGAAATTGTTTATGTTTTGCAATATCGATATTAATCATATGTACTTATAGGGTGTGGTTGGTTTTCTTTCATTTGGGAAAGGTGTACATTTAGGGGCGTATGGATTAGTATCCTCAGGGATTCTTTTTTCTCTTTGTGCTGTGGCCAGTTTTCAGCTGTATAAAATAAAGGCTTAAGAATAGTTTGGCTTTGAAAAATAACATTCAGACCAACCATAAAGAAGTATTCAGAGAGGTCATCTTAGTGTGTGGGTGCTTTCTTCATTTCTTCACACAATAGCTCTGTTCTACGATAACAGCGAGCAGCAAGTTCTTTGAAGTCTTTTTCAGTGTATTAAAATTAGTGAAAGATTAAATGGGGGTTTGTTACATTTGATCAGTATGAAACTTCATATCAGCATGAACAATATTCCTTCAGCAGTTAGGATCTGGTACTGAAAGTCCTGTGCTGGACAGTGGTTTTGGGTCAGGCTACTGAAGAAAAAGGTCAATAACTGGTTTCAGAGTTGTTTGCAGTCCAGCACAGAAAAGCAAAGCCATTTCCCAAATACTGGTTCCTTTGATTTTTGTGTGAATGCCTATTTAAAACATAGGACTGTCCATACTTGTCAAACAGGTTAGCATGGTGAAAAATCGTTTTTCTATTTTGGATGGAATCAAAATGTAGCTTCCTGAAGTTAGTGTACATAGGTCTGAATTGTCAATACTTTTGGGTTTGCACACTACTACTGATTTTCAGTGCTCAACAGTAGATGCTCATCACTTCTTAAAGATGATGTACTTCTACTTAGCATTTTCAGCATCTGAAGACAGACCCCTGAGAGAGTCACAATACTAAAATTCATTCGCTTTGCAAATGTGAAAACAAAATAGTATGAATTTCCTAGGGCAGACATTTCTGTGAAAAAAATTTTTACTTCTGATGAAATTAAAGCTTATTTTTTTATTCCATCCTTGATGCATTTTATATTTATAAATTGAAAAGAGAAGTAAGATTGGTTGCTGCAGATAACCAATAGCTAGCATAAAGAAAGCTATAGGATGAAGGAAATGAAAAATAAGCAAATTTAAGGTGAAAGGTGGATTACTCCATTGCTGTTCTGATAATTAGAGAGAAAAAATTAATAGTTGCCATAAAGTATTTTAAACATGAGAGCCTCTTATTAGGTTCTTCGAGACTGCAATTAATCACTTGCAGGCACATATGTTCTTTGTGTAGTGGTGTACAGTGCTAGCATTTCATTAAAACCCAATTCAATAATAATGGGTCACTCAAGATGTCATTTTCTCTGGAGAAGGTTGGGAAGCTGAATGCCTGCTGCTTCATCCCTGATGTGCTGTGCCAGCACACTGAGCTGAGTAGGAGGAGAGTGCAAGCTGAGCACACCAGGGTCGTGTTCCAGAAACCCCCTTGGTCTGGGTGACCGTGCCCATGTGAGCCCTGGGGCAGAGGGATGGGCATAGGGCAGAGGGCTGGCAAACATAAAAAAATATAACGGGGCAGCAGAAGGACAGCGTGCCAGCAAGCACAGGCACAGAGTTCTGATAAAAACATTGCAAGTCACAGTCAGATTCCTACCAAAAGGAAGTCCCATGGTTAAGAATAAATAATTCATAATGATGTTAAATAAATGTAAGTGATATATTGTCCTAGTGACAGAGTTTTTTGACTTTAACAATTTTTTCCTTTTTAGCAATAGTCCTGGGTTGAATACTCACAGCTCCCCTGCTGCCCTAGTGCCTTAGCTAGTTTGCACTGGCAGTGAAGTTAAGATGGGTGGACAAGTGATTGGAGATGCACTAATTGTCACCTAGTTTTGTTAGTCTCTTGAGGAACAAGATATCAGAGGGCCAGATGTTGTCTAGTACATTCCGTGTTACTTTTGAGGGATGGGATGAAACATAAGCAAGAGTAAGAAGGTGTCCGGTGCCCAGCGGGATTAGGGAATTGAGAAACAATTTGATAACAGTTCTCTGGAGGTATCACTGGTTTCCTGAGGGAGTCCTTACAGACTGTTGGGAACCATGTTCCCAGTTAATCATTCCATCTTCACAGGGTGTAGGGTGCTCTCTCATGAAGTATGCAGTAAATAGAAAACATTTTCCCATGCAGCTGAAGGAACCTGAAGCCCTGTCCTGCACCATCTTCTGCAGTCACTTCTTCCTGTGATTTACCTTCCTTTTGAAATACATCTCACTGGCATTTCAAGAAAACACATTAGGCTCCTGGAATTGTGCTTGGAGTAAATGAAGAGCAACGAAAGTTGTGTAGTTGCACTCTATTGTTTAATATTTTACTTCAAGATGATTTTTTTTGAAATTAGATCGTTGTTGAAGTCAACAAAGTGCAAACATAGGGAACAGAGTGGTTTTGATAGGGAGAGCACCTGCCAGTAGCTGCCTGAGGATTCTTTCTAATCTTAAATATGATTTAATGCTCTGTGAAAAGAATTAAGAATCCCATTTTACACTGAAGCATGCTATTAATGTGCATATAAAAACCTCAGCAATTTTATTGACAGTTATGAATTTACAGCTGCTGCTGGTGATTTTTTTTAAGAGACTGCTTCCTTTTCCCCAATTCTTTGCAGTCCATTGTCATAGTTTGCTATTAGCTAAGGCAGAACCTCATTTAGCAGAAATGCATAGGTCTTCAATTTCACTGTATACATCAGGAGAAAAAGAAAATCAATGTGAAGCCTGGACTTAGTCTGCTGATGCCAGAGATGACTATCTGTAGCATACAGAAAGAAACCCTGGCTCAGATTAGTTTTTCTTTACCCTTTGGATGTTAAAAATGACAGAAAGAGGCTACAGCTGGTGAGAGTTCTTATGACTATTATCCTCTGGTCGAATTTGGTATTAAGAGAGACTAGAGAGACTAGAGACTGTCAGATAACTATACAAATACTTCAAGTACTCAGTATTAATTTAGCATTCATTTATATTTATTATTATCATTTATATCATATTAATTGGTGGGAGGATGAGTATTAAGAAATAGCTTGTGCATTTGAAGTTTTATGTTTGCATTGAAGATCCATGGTGTGTTTGTGTGCAGGTGATTGCCATGCACCCAGAACTATAACTATATATATATATATATATATATATATACATTAGTGTTTCTTTATGCCTGTGTACGTGTACCTGACGTTCTAGTCTATTTATATATAAGAATGTGGATCTGAATGATGCTTTAAATCATATATTCACAATTCTTTTTATGATATTTATACAGTTTCCAATCATCAAGGATATAAAGGGGTGAAGATAATTTTTATTTTCAAACAAGAGTTTGGAAAAAGACCAGCCAATGCCCAGCTTGCAGAGTCCAGTCTTCACAGGAGGGGTCTCTGTGTGGCTCATTACAAACACAGCTATAACTAGAAGTGACCTGAAGCTGGTTAAGGGTGCTGTCTGGCCAAGGAAACCCAGTGAAAGAAATGGACATAAAAAAGTGAAAGTTTGTGTGATGCTATTAATTTTTCATCTAGATGGAGCTTCTTTTAAATTGATTGTCACTAAGAAGATTCCTTAAAAATTATGTTTATAATATCAAGTCTCTTTAGACTTGATAAAACCCCCCCCCAAGGAATAGATTTTCATGTATTCTTTTAAAATTTGAAAGCTGTTATTCCATTGGATTTAAAATAGACCTGTTTCCCCCTTTTTTATTGCAATTCCCATGATGTCTTTTGAAGAAATGTTGTTGAAAAAATGTCTCAGAGGTGCATGTTGACCAAGAAATATATTTCTTAGTAAAAAATCATGCTTGATGGTGAATGAGAATTTTTAGTAAAACATTGAGGAAAAAATATGAAATTTTTGAGAAAATAGGAAGGTATGATTGTAGCAATTCTACTTTTGAAACTGGAAAAGCTTCCTTAATTAATTTTTTTCTAGCCCTGCTGAAGCTGTTATTCTGGCCTGTGGAAAATGACACTGACTGGTCTTGACATGATAGTATGGAGATATTCTTTATGACTCTACACCAAGAAGCTGGAGCTTCCCAATTATTTCTATGAACCCTTATACTTTTAACATTATTTCCAACAGTTCTATTTGATGGTGTGTTTTTGGGATCAGGGTCTGCAAATCTCATATATTGTTCTTTTCTGAATTAATTTATTTGTAATTGTTACTTTTTAATTCTGAAACATTACCAACATCTGCCAGTAGACTCTGCAAAGCAGCTGAATTCAGTAATTAATTCCAAGGGAATGTTGAGCTATTACTTGCCCAAACTCGTTCTATGGTTCTGGGTTTCCAGAGACATGAATTCTGTATATTTGAGCACTAAATTTGCCTAAATTTCCAGATATGAATAAATGTGCATAACTCAGCTCAGGAACCCATCTCTGCTTGGAGTGTGGAAGATGCTGGTTCTGGACTCTGTCCTGACAGCTGACCCTGATTCATTCATCTGATTTCTTTGAAGTACCTTGGGATGCCTGGAAAATGTGTGTATGTTGTTGTTTGCTTCCTATGTGAAATTATCCCCTGAAGATGCTGTAGTTTGAAATAGTGCTTTAGATTTTAACATGTTTGAGATACATTTCCCACTTTAACTTACTCCATTGCTCATGTCTCTTTTGGAAAAGGAAAAGTTTGATTTTGGAAGAGAATCAACTTTTAAACTACTTTTAGAAATGTTATTTTCTTCTCTTTTTAAATTATTTTTTCTTAAAGGTCATTTTTCTAAGGACCTTCTTAGAGATTCTAAGACATTTTCTCATTCCTTAAAAAATGCAGGATCTTTATGAAGTGAATCCCATGGTAAACCAGAGTATGACTTCATATTAAGTATACAGGGTATGTATGATGGAGAAAAGAAATGAAAAGACCTGTGGTGTATGCTGTGTCAGGTATTTTTCTGCACTTAATAACCTGTGGTCCTTTCCCAAAGGTCACTATTAAACCTTACATGGATAAGCTACTTCTGAATTCTAAATTTAATCTAATTCTAATTCTAAAATTCATTTTAAAGATGAGCTACTCTTAATTTAAATATAGTGTTTTACATTTACACGGCAAATATTTTTCTATTTGTAATTAATTAATCAGCCTTAGAATTGGAGGAGAAGCATTTTTTTTTTGTTTATTTGTTTTTTTTTGTGAGCTAATTAGTTATAATCTCAGTTTCTCTATCTCCATTGCCTTTAATCAGCTTTCTCCAGTCAGATAGCACTCTTAACTCAGTTCTTTAACTTCTAAACTGTAATTGTGTTTATATGTTGTAGGCATTTATAGTAATGCTTGGTCTTGCTTGCTTGCACGAGCCTCAGCATTTCCCCATAACACTCCTAATGGATTTTGATTCCTGTGGTGATCATAAACTAGTGGGGGAAACTGCTGCAGTAATGTGAACAGCATTCTTATAATACTGTACTTGAGAACAAAATGTATCATGGAATAGGCTGCTGCTGCTGGGGACTTGATCTGTTGGAAAGATTTGTTTCATGCACATGCTTTCCTTCTCTCTTTCTGAGCTGACAATTTGGGGTGACATTTATAGCATTCCTGTCTCACCTCTCTACCTGTTTGGCAGAAGCAGCTCCATACCCGCAGGTTGAGCTATACCTGCATCAGCTAGGAAATGAATCAAGCCTTGGTCTAACCTGCTCCCTCTGCGCTCCTGAAAAATCTTCCATATCGACTTTAATCAACAAAAATGTATGTTTTGGAAAACTAATGCCTTAATGTGTTTCTGTTCCCTGCCCAAGCCACAGAGGCTTGGTGCTGTGGAGATGAACGTCTTCAATTTCCTCTGTTCTGCACTGACAACATTTTGCCCCAGAATATTAAAGTTCCTCTTCCTGAAGGGTCTCCATTGGCACAAACATCAAGGAGCTGGCATGTCCTCTGTGATGCACCTGAACACAAGTGTTGGGGGCCTAGAAATTAGTGAGTGCTATTCTGGGTGTTTAAAGTGGTGTGAATCACGCTAATCCTGAGTAATATTTCAAGTATTTAGACAGACAAATATTAAACAATTTTTGAGTATTTTCCATTAATAATTTTATGAAGGCAGTAGCAATTCAATTTAAATTAACCATCATGCTTATATTATATAAAAAGTAATTATAGTATGTATTGCATGTGAAATCAGATGTTTATTCTGATCTCAATTTATTTTGGTTACATCATGCTAAGAGTTCAAAATAGAAAAGAAGTATTGAAAGTGGCTAAAGGATACGTATTTGTGTAAGACATACTCATGATCTGCTGAAGAGAGATTCTCTTTGCTGCTGTAAGACACATTTTCCTTTCACTAACTAAAGATCAGAGCATACTATTTGCATCAAAGCTTCTTATTTAAAACAGTTTATTGATGGCAACACACTTGCTGAATTTGCAAGCAAGCACCTTTATGTAGCTACAGCAGCTTGAAGTGTGCCTGCCTGTTATTGGAAAGCATCCAAGGACATCCTCAGCCTTTCAGCTTTCCTCTGTGGGGTGGGGTTTTTGTTGCTGTCGCTGCTTTTCTTCATTTCCCATACTGCAGCGATTTCTAAATAAGTGCTGGTTGATTTCTCCATTTGTTATTTTTCCTTTCAAAGTTAGGATGCCTAGTGACCCACTGAACAGATACAGACTTCCTTTCCTGGACAATGTAAAGCAGGATCTCCTCCCTGTCCCTGGCGGTACTACCTGCCAGCAGGCTTGGGTGGCCTCTGGAAGAAGCCCGGCAGCCCACACGGTTTGTGATGGCCAGGGCACCAAGGGCTGGGCCTTTCAACAGTACCTTGCACTGGTTTGAAATGGAACCAGGCTGTTGATCAGGAACAGGCTGACGAGGCAGCAGTGATTCCTGCCTCCAGGGGCATGCATGAGGAGTTGTCTGGGGAGGAAAGGGCCGGGCTGGCCCCGGCGGGGCTGGGGAGGGGGCAGTGCTGGAGCAGGGCAGTGGGCAGCAGCAGAGGAGAGCCAGAGGCCAGGGACCCAGCAGTGCGGGCTGAGCGCTCATTGCCCAGCCTCCGCCCAGCTCCAGATCCACGAGGATTTCAGCAAGCCATTGTGCCTTAAGGTTACTCAGTGATGGGCTATCTGCTGCTTTTTCCCAAGCTTCTCCCTTTCATCTTTACAAAGCCATTCAAAAATTGCCTGTAATTGGCACATAGGCTCTCTTTTAGAGATGAAGGATGACATTTGTGTCTAGTTTGAATACTGTAACAATCACTACCTGATTAGAGATTTAAGGAAGAAACTACCTTGTAAGAAAGAAACTTTGTCATTGATTAAAACATTTGAATTTCATTGAACAAAGTGGTTTTTAGTGACCTGTTTCCCAGATGATATGCCCCCTTTTTGTAAGCAACACTTTGGTGCAAATTTATCAGTGCATTCTATGCAAGTACAGAGATTACGATTAGGATTATGACATTATTTTAGGAGGTGAGCTGCCTGGCTGATGCATTTTCAGCACTCTGTCAAAACTCCCTCAGTTGTGCTTAATGTCCAGTTTGTGATGCCAGTGATTGTATAACAATATAGCTCTTTCATAAAACCAAAATCCTTGTGCAGGGATAGAAACACTACTTAATTAAGCAATAAATAAAAGAATTAACATTGTGACATAGGTCTTGTAAATGATCTCCAGATTAGGCAGATGCACATGTGGTCATGTTTAAGAACAGCTTTTTGGAATAGTGTAAAGAAGCACTGAGATGTTGGGTTCTGTGAATACATGTACCGCATTGAAATATCTAGTAGAAATAAAGGGAAAAAAAATCAATATTTACAATACCTGATCAGTAAAATAGTAGATTGAGAACGAATGGAGGGATAGTTTTTAACTCTACTGTTTTGGGGAATGATAAAACACCATCTTGAAGGCCCTTCAAGGGCTAATTAGGTCTAGTCGTCAAATAATCCAAGGTTCTACTACTTGGAAGAGGGCTGTTGCAACAAAGGACCAGATTTGTCTGGATTAATCTTTCTAAGGACAGAATCTCTCAACCTGTTTGATGACCTATTCCAGTGCTGCTAGGAAAAATATTTTTCCAGCTGTCCAGCTTTAATCTCTGAAACTGCTTTGTGTGGTTGTTTTCCTTGTTATGCTGTCTGACACTACCAAGAGGAGTTTGATGGTGTTGTCCAAAGAACTGCCCTTCAAATAGTTGTAAGCAGATACTAAATACCTCTGTGTATAAAATTATCAGGCCCAGCTCCTTCAACCTTTTTACAACAGGGTATGTGTGTTAGGCACCTTTGTTGGACCTTTTCCATTTTCTCTGCATCCCTCTTGAGCTGAGGGTCTCCCTGGGCTGCCTCAGAAGTAGCTTCCCTTTTCTGCTGCCGTGCTCCTCCAGATGCAGTTCAGCATGCAGTTTGTTTTGTTCACAGTGAGGGCTCCCTTTCGCAGCCTGGTGTGTCCACTGTAACATCACAGCAAATTCTTCAGGGCTGCTGCTTGCCCAGGGTTCAGTCGATGCATGGGGTTATTCCACTCTGGTTGCAGAATTCTGTTTGTCCCTATTCGAGGTCATGACATTTCTGTTGGTTAACCCCCAGATTTGTTGAAGTCTTCTGGACTGAGGCTCGGGCACTTGTCCTGTCAGCCACTCTGCCTAGCTCAGAGGTGCCTGCAAGTTTGCCGAGTCTGTGAGCTTCCTATCTGAGTGGAGGTTAGTCTATAAATGCCTACTGATAAAGTTCATCCTGTTATTTTTGTTTTGACAGCCTCCTAAGATACTTAGCAATGCTTTTAGGAAAAAAACCTCTCCATTTTATGTAACATTATATTCCTACTCTTCTAAAGAGAATGAAAGATTCAATAGTAAAGCAGAAGTTGATATTTTATTTTTTTGCAGAGATGATGTAGATATATTTATGTTGATGCATGGAATTTTGTAATAATTCTTTTTTTCTTCGGAATACACCATTTTCTGTTCTCTTCATTTCACTGACTGACACGAAAATTCTACTATCTATAGTTTTAGATACAATTTCTTGTGCTTTTGAACAAGAAGTGTTTGGTTTGTGACAAAGCAGTGTGATGTGTGTTATGAAGATTCTAAGTCTCTTCTCTGGGGAGAAATCATCATAACTGGTCTTCCAAAATCTTCATTACACATCTTAAATATTTTGCACATATTTGTGAAATTTTCTATTACTTCAGGTACTATTTGACAATTTTAGTGAGAATAAGGGACACTTGCTGAATTTATGTTCCATGATTAAAATGTGGTCTAGTAGGATTTGGTACTGGGAAAAAGGAACACATCTTCAAATTTTATTTTTTTTTTAAGATACTGTTTATCTTGAGTGCTAGCCCCAAGCCAAACTCTTTGTATTTGCAAATTTTCATTTAAGTTAGGGAAGAAAACTCTGGCAAAACATGAAAAGTTACTTTAATCTAATGTATTTGTTGTTTTGGTGTGGTTTTTCTGTTGTTTAACTCTCATTATTTGAACCCATTAACTAAATGACCAAGTGACTCCAGCTCTCAGTTTATGAGCTAGATGATGGATGCTGCAATTATTCTGAAATAAAGTGTTATTTTTTATAAGTTAAGAACTGGTGCTTTGTAAGTGGAAAAATAGTTGCTAAACATTAGGAGCATATTACTGGAACCAGAGGGAAGAGGAATCTACAGAAATTCAGAGGGGGACTTTTGAGGCTTCCTGAAATACCTTATGGAATGGAGCTCATTGAAAGTCCCGTGTTCACTCTCCCTGGTGATCACTGGGTCCATCTGGACATTTAAAGGCAGCTTTTAGTTGTGGGAAAGACGTGATTTGATTCAGGTTATTATCTCAGTCCAGTAAAGTTAGCTGAAGAAAAGCTTCCATGCAGGGGTGAATTTTGTAGTGTGAGTCTACTTTTATTTCATTTAAAGATCGTGGTCTTCCCTTAACCTCATCAGAAGAATGAAAAAATCTGGTTCACTTCCCCCTTAAATTTCTCTAGATTTCTCCATGTGTTAACATTCAAATTAACATGAATACAGACTAAGCAAGGAAAGCACTTTTAAAAGACTCTCCAAGAAATACAGTGTACTGCGTAAGCACTTGTTTGCTGCCAGTAGATCAAGACACAGTAATGGAGACCATATATAAGGCTCTAGAATAATGTTAAAAGACGTGAAGAAAATTACAACCCAGGTTCCCTCACAAAAGTACAAATTCAGGACTAGTCCTACAGGTTCATGTTAAAAATTGAATTATAATTTATGCCTACATAACTTGAATACTCAGGTGGTTGCCATCCAGTACTTTATTAATTTTGTTTGCGTGTTTTTTAAAAAGAAAAGCCCAATGTGACAATTTTGTTATGGTGGGCGACTGCCAGTTGAATGAGATGGCAGGAATTATCCTTCAGAGAATCTGGTTTCATTGTATATGGCAAACTTGTGAAACCCGACGGACATACTGTGCCTTGCTTGGCTCTCGAAATTAACAGAATTGTGTTAGTTTAGATTCTAGATTGTTGTGGGGTTTTTTTTAAAGAATATTTAACTTCCTACCTTGCTTTGGAGAAGGAAGCAGAATGGAGCATTATTTGTTCAAGAAAGCAGCATTCCGTTGAAACAATTTCTTGCAGTGATACCTTTGCCGACATCTCCTTAGAGCGACACAAATCCATTGAGGAAAACAATAACAAGGGGCAAGTGGGCTCTGATGATAACAAAGGGGAGCAGGCAAGAGGAGCAGTAATAATGGGAAGATACTTGCTTTGTTAACCTTTGCACGGGCAAGAGATAGACTCAGCCCTCCTTCACCTGAAAGGTTGTGGTCACAGCTGCTGCCTTGAGTGCTAGGGTGAAATACAGGTGAATTCCCTTGGCATGGGCAGGTAGCTGAAGGGTACTCCTGACCATGAAGAGAGCACATGGGCTGCTGGCCCCTTGCTGGCAGGCCATGATGGGCTGTTTTCATATTCATACTGCTGTCAGTGTCACAGCAGTTTCTTTTTATTTTAGGCTGCTGAAAGGGCTTACTTTGTGGGTTTGCTAGTTGGATTGATATCCTAAAATTGAAACCATATATAGTTATGTCACGTTAATATTTGGTTTGGTAATTTCTGTTTTGCTTTATACACTTCTAATTCAACACAGGAATACTGCATTCAGCTAAAAGTTTGTTGATTCCCCATGAGCCAAAAAATGCAAAACAAACTAGCTTCTTTTGAATATTGCTCTCTTGTGTTCCAAATACCAGTATTTGCAATCACTAACTACTTGTGGTAAGCCTCTGAAAATAGATGCATATAATGGAATTCATGTTTTTTTAAGTAAAAAGCAGTTCTGTGATCTCTGTTACAAACTCTCCACAAAATATCAGGGACTAGTTTAGCTAATGTGGCAAGACCTTGGCCTTATAAAGAGTCCAACTTGATACCTGAATGAAAATATTGAGATACTTTAGAGTGAACCATTTATTTTCGATAAATCACACAGAATCACAGAATATGCCAAATTGGAAGGAACCCACAAGGATCATCGAGTTCAACTCCTGGCCCTGCACAGGACACCCCAAAATCACACCATGTGTCTAAGTGCATTGTCCATACGCTTCTTGAAGTCTGTGACCACTTCCCTGGGGAGCCTGTTCCAGTGCCCAGCCACCCTCTGGGTGAACAACCTTTTCCTAATATCCAATTTAAACCCCCCTCACACAGCTTCAAGCCATTATCTCAGATCCTGTCACTGGTCACCACAGAGATGAGATCAGTGCCTGCCCCTCCTCTTCCCCTCACAAGGAAGTTGTAGAGTGTGATGAGGTCTCCCCTCAGTCTCCCCTTCTCCAGGCTTGGCTGCTCCTCATAAGCCTTCCTCTCTAGGCCCTTCATCATTGTTGTCATCATCATCCCTGCTTTGGGATGCTCTCTAATAGCTCAATACCTTTCATCTCATTCCCCTGTCTGTCTGTACATCCAGAACTTCCCCATTCCAGGTGCAGAATCCTCCACTTTCCCTTGAAGAACTTCATATGGTTGGTGATTTCCCAGCCCTCTGGTTTGTCAATGTCTCTCTGCAGGGCCTCCCTGCCTTCGCAGGAATCAACAGCTCCTCCCACTTTTGTATTGCCTGTCAACTTGCTCTGTATCCCTTCCAGTTGTGCATCCAAGTCATTTAGGAAGACGTTGAAGGGCACAGGGCTGAGGATGGAGCCCTGCAGAACCCCACTAGGGACAGGTCCCCAGTGCCACCCCATTCCCTGGTGTCACCCCCTTCCCTGTAACTCTTTGCACCAAACCCATGAGCCAGTTGCTCACCCATTACACGATGTGTTTATCCAGCTGTGGGCTAGACATTTTGTCCAGAAGGATCCTGTGAGAGACAGTATCAAAATGTTTACTGAAATCCAAAAAGGTTACATCAACTGGCTTTCCTTGATCGACTGGGTGGGTTGCCCTGATGTAGAAGGAAATCGGGTTCAACAAGCAGGACTTTCCTCTCATGAAGCCATGCTGGCTGTGACTGATGACTGTGTTGTCTTTCAGGTGGTTTTCAATACCTCCCAGAATGATCTCCACAACTTTACCAGACACTGAAGTGAGACTGACAGACCTGTAGTTGCCAGGGTCCTCCTTCTTGCCTTTCTTGAAAACTGGGACAACATTTGTCAGCTTCCAGTCAGCTGGACCTCTCCAGATTCCCAAGACCACTCAAAAATCATCAAGAGAGGTTTTGTGATGATATCAACTAGCTTTCTGAGAATTCTTGGATGAATCTGATCAGGATGCATAGATTTGCAGGGATCTAGCTGGAGCAGCAGCAAATGTCTGCTGGTGAACTTGGTCAGTGGTAATATCCCTAGAGCTATCTTGACCTCATGGAAACAAGTCCTCCTGAAATTAAACAATAAATATTGCTGTCCTTCTTCTACCAGAATAACTTTGACCTCGTTAATATTTTTACTTTGGCAATCCAAGCATGGTGGGGTTGTAAACCAACTTAGAGGTATTAGCTGCTGGACCTCAAAGGGAAATAAATCTCTGATGCTCTAAGCCTTCTAGATTTGCTAGAAAAACTCCTTCTGGGTAAATGTGTGTGTCATAGGGATTACAGAGCAAGTGTCACTGAGCTTCACTGTGGATTCTGCCAGCATCCCTGCAGCAGGACACCACAGTAATCTTTGTCACAGCTGCAGGGATTCTTGTCACAGCCACAATAGTGATCCTTGTCATATCCAGTGCTTTTGTCACAGCGCTGTGAAATAACCACGGCAGCTGCAGGCTCAGCCAACTCCTTCAAGGCCTGCATGTGGACAGGGAGCAAAAGCTCTGCCTCCTGCTGGTAATCCAGATGTGGTATGAGGTCTAAAGTCATCACCTGCTACGTCAGTGTGTTGGTGTGAGCATAACACCAGGTACTGGGACCCAGATCAACCCCTTTGGCGGGAGAGAGGGCAGCTCTGCCTCCATCGGCACAGTGATTCTGACCCGTGAGGAAAGGTTTAATGACCTAGAGATTCAAAGCTTGTTACTAGGGAACACGATAGCAGCATAGTGGATTTGAAACACAGGAACAATTTGCCCTGCTGCTTTGTTCCCTCATGTATATATATACTACTTTTCAATCCAAAGCTTGCCCTAGTTTACCTGTGGCATTACTGGAGCACCTTTGTGCTTCTTAATATTTCTACAACCTCTGTGCTTCATACTTCCCAACCTCCTTTTGGCTCTGGCTAGGTAAAAGGATATGAAGGGACAGTTATGAAGCTTCCTAATATTATACAGGTGCACTGTTTTTGATTCTGAATCCAGCTCTTGATTTATTTCAATCTTGAGAAACTGAAGAATGCGTAACTGGGCAAAACACATTTATGAATATGTATACCCAATGCTATGTGCCCTTTACAATTTAGATCTTTTCTGCTCCCACAGGACTGATTATAAAGGCTATTAAAAAGGCACTTGATGGTATGTTAAAATCTTAGGGCTTTAGGTCATGACTTAAACTGTAAAGAGTATTACTAAGTACAAAAGGCAGTCCATTTCTAATGTCATTGCTGGTAATTTCCTTTCCTGACTATGATGTACTGTAAACAAGTTTTATTAACCTCAAAAGTAAATGTCCTTAATGTGTGCCTGCACTGGATAGTTTATAGGGGTTGTGCAGGTAAGTGTGTTTGCCTGGCAGTGTCCTTCTTTTACCTGTACTTCTCTCAGTATTGAAATGCAGTGCTGGAAACCAGAATATCAAAAAGCATCTCTAGAGTATTAGCAGCTGTTGTGGGGCAGCCACATTAGCCACAGATTTCACTGCCTGGAAATGAACAATAAAAAGCAATCCTCTTGATAACAGTCACTCAAGTGGCTTCTTTATCTAACTGGAAAAGATCTTTCTGCTTGATTTTGAGCTAGTATTTCTATATTTCTTTACCAAGAAAGATTCAAAGTACTTCTGTTTCACCCTTGAAAGTGATTAAAAAAAAAAAATTATAGAGAATACTAGCAAGGGGTATATGTATATTACTGTAATTACTGTGGAGAAATGAATCAATTTTTCCCTATATATGTTAAAAACTTATTTACTGGGGAATTCTTCTGATTCTTCTTCCAAAGGATATTTTCAGGTTGAACCTCCTCTTTTTCCTTACGTGAGAGCCAGCCAGTACTGCTGTGTAAGCGTATGTTCAAGCTTCTCTGAATTAATCCTGTGTTCCTTGGCAACAATTTCCCATTTCTTTCCTTATCTTTTTGAGGTGCTATGAGGGTTTGATCTGAGGCACCACTAGTAGAATAGACATAACGATTGTATCAGTAGACTAGAGGCATCTAACATAGTTTCTGGACATCAGTTACTGCTCTGTAATGGGAATAGTTCAAGGGGATAGTTCATGAGGTTTACAGCTGACTAAGAAGCTAGAAATCTGTCATTTTGCTTACAGCACGTGGGCAATTTTTCCATGTCCTCACTGTAGTGTGAAGGGTCCCTGGTGGAAAGGCAGCTTGTCTTTGGGTTAGGTTTGCCCACGTCTTTGGTGCACGTTACACAACTTCCAAGGTATAGTCACCCTTTGGGTACTCTGGGCAGTTACATGGCCCAGGGCTCAAACTGAGACTCTCCCTGCCCAGATTACATTTGTCTTCCTTTGGCAGAGCTGTGAGCTGGTGGCTGCTGCCACGACTTAAGGGTAATATAGTATGTGGGTGTGGTAACTGGATCTGTGTGCAAGTGTGGCAAGTTCAGTACATGGTGGTTTCAAACTTCTTCACAGCTATACTAGGATTTCCCCCCACTTTCGTTTGCTTTTTTTTTTCTTTCTGTGGAGCTATGTTAATTACCAAGTTTTTTTATTATTATTATTTTTAAATTTGATGATGCTACTTTATTTCATTGCATCTATTTGACTCTTGTCAGAACCACTTACGAATAACAACAACATAATTTAGTAGAGGATATCAGCTCAGCTGCTCTATGAAAGCTTTATTTAAAGGGCTGCTCTTTGCATGCAGTGAATATTTAATCATTGCCTTTATTTTCTGCTCTCATTTTCAATTCAGTTTTCAATTTATAGGTTTTAATTATGTAAAAAAGACAAAGATATGCTTTTCTTCTTTCTATTTAGTTTTCCTAAGAGAATCTAATTTGAATTTGTCACTGAAAACTGCCTTTTACTATATTCAAGTTGGTTTTAGAGTCCTTCCCGAGTTTCAGAATTTATATTATATTTAGCATTTCTGGATATAGAAAAGTACTGGGTCAAACCTTGGTGCTATTAAATTAATAGACCTTTTACCTTTAACATTCATACTGTTAGGATTTACACGTTTGTTTTAAAATAGGTTAGTAAGTTCACCACAATGCAGGATTTTTATTGCAAATGATGTCATGTTAGTACTTGTGATTACTTAAGGCAGACTTTTTAAGCCACAGTTAATTTATGGATTACTAGCAAATAAAATTGCATGTTTTAACAACTTAGGAATTTCAAATTCTGTTGGATGAAATGTAGGTTTAAAATGTATTTTTAATACCTGTCATCTCCTGCAAGTCGTTGGTCCAATGTAAATGTAACATTAGTAGTAAAAGGATACTTCAGAGATTTTCTACTAACTATTTGAAGAGCTGTCTTTTCTCTCTTTTGTTTCATTTGAGGATCAAAATTTAGTTTCAATTGTGATTTTACTGAGAACTCTATAAGTTGTTAAATTAATAATATACATGGGTTTGGGGTGGTTTTTTCAGAAGTTAGAAGACTAAACTAAGTTCCTCTAGAAGGAGATAAGATGTCTAAATTCAACTAACATTTTGTTCTGCGGTATGCTAGATTCTAACATCATCAGGTTCACAGTGGCCTTTATGAGCTAGTTAAATGTACAGGTAATAAATCAATAGCCTGAGATAGTAACATTTACTATCTAATTCCTAGTACTTCAGCAGTGGAATTCCACAGTTATGTCAATTATGTTTTGGAAATATAATTCAGCTTTGTTTATTTGAACCTATTAATGTGCTGAGACAAGGTTGGGTTTTCTTCAATAAACAGTGTTGCAGAATGATTTGATGGTTCCAACACCTTTGTCTTATCAAAAAAAAAAAAAAAAAAAAAAAAAAAAAGATTGTTCAAAGAGTCGAATGAAACCAGTGTCATTATACAGGCTGTGACACACTCCCTGGTTCCTGGATTCTTGTTAACTGCTGTTGTGGTCTGACGGGAACAGTTTAGTTTCTGTCACACAGCTGAGGATAGGCCCTTGCTCTCAAGAAAGTTTTCTCCCAGACTTTTTTGTTATGCAGAAACCCAGGAGAGGGATTGGAGCATCCCTTCTAAGACTCTGAAGTAAACACAAGTGTGCAGCCTTGAGTGAATATAGTCTCAAAGAATTGGAATGCTACCTCTACAGTGCAATTAATTTAATTTTACCTTCTCTAGCAAGGTTTAACGTGGTGAATACTCCAGTTCATGATTGGGCTGTGTGAAAAGTACCATTCTCATCTGTTTGACTACAGCTTGAACTTTGGAAGAGGGAAATTTGTCTTGTCTCATGTGGGCTTTTCTTTTTTTGTAGACCCTAGTGTGATTTTGCCTGGCCCTTTCAGTTAATTCATAGTACACTACTCTGCCTGTTCCTGTAATTGTATTGGTTTGAAAACAAACCAGTGGGAGATCGTAAATCAGAATAAAATTCAATAGGAAAAATTAAAAATAAGTGAAATAATACAAGGAAAAGCACTGACAAAGTCAGATACAACCTGACACCCTGTTGGGGTGGTGGTAGCAGTCCAAACATAGTAGCTCAGTTGAAGCGGTGATTCAGCAGTCTGGTCTCCAGCTGAAAGTCCAGTGGTAGCTCTTGTCCTCTGGGAAGCCAGTAGACAGGGCTGCCTGTGGTGTTTGCAATCTCACCTTATATCCAGGATGGAATGCTTGTCTCCTCCCTCTGGGCGGAGCATCCCACAATGGGATGATGCAGTGTTGCCAGTCATGTGGTAAGGCCTTGATTGGCCATTAACACAATATTGTCCGGAATGGGTTATGTATGAGTCATGTGGCAAGACCCATTAACAGAAGATAGTCCAGAGGGTGGAGGCAAGCAACACCACCCACCTGGTGTCAACAGTTCATGTAGATGGCAATAGAATACACTGCAACCCAGGACAGTAATGTAAAACCCTGACTTTATGCTACCTTCACATCCAAGGGACTAATGAAGCAGAGCACTGCTTACTATTTTTCTGGAACAATAGGAGAGCTTAGAATGAGCAGAAATCATAATTTAACTTGTATTAGGTTTCTACATGCATTTTTCATCACCTGAAAAAAATTGTCTTCGCAAACTAACTTTTTAATGAGAAAGCTTCTAGTGTTGCTGGTAGCAATGATTAAGTGTCTAACTACCTATAGCACTTCTTGTTAGTTCATTAAAAGACTAGCCCTGCTAATTACATTTGCATGTCTTTCCATAATTTGTACAGACCTCAATAATTAAATGGGTGATAATTCGTCAGCAGAATTGCAAAAGACCTTGATCCTTACATAGGCAAACCCTCGGGCAGTATTTACAGTTATCTAAGAGTGTGTTGCCTTTCTTACTTGATTTCTAACAGAATAGAAGACACTGTTGATGGTATTAGCTTCACAAATAGTCTGTTGTGGAATGAAGACACTTTGGGATGGATATAGGCAATCTGTCCCCCTTGCTCCCTAGTCATTGCAAAGACCTCATTTCTGGTTTAGTTGTTTGAAAGTGTCCCTGTCTTCATTTCACTTATAAGTAATTTTAAAATCTGAAGTGAACGGGTTTTTTTCACTCTTTGAAGGCCAGATCTCTTTGTGATGTGTGCATGGCCAAAAGATGGTGACTAAAGCACATATTAGGTACCTGCAGCATAATTTCTAATGGTGCAGAGGTGAAGCTGGGGAATTGGTGCTCACCCTCTGAAGGTCAGAACACAGACTGAGTTGCATGACTGAAAGTACTCAGCACTTACAGTGCTGCCTTAAGTATATTTATCTCTTTTCTCTTTTATTTGTTCTTCTCTCAAGACAGATAAAAAAATAAGCCATTTCAATTTATTTTCTTTCTCTTTTTTTTTTTAACCTGGTCTTCAGGTTTAGTGTAATTTTACCTTTTTTGTACTTATATGAGTTAAATGCTTTATGTCTCCATTTCATCTGGGAAATGACTCCAAAGACATCCATTTAAATATAGCAATTTTGGTGCGTCGCTCTCCAAATAACTTAGAGAGAAACTATCCATCATTAGATGAAATTTTGCACTCTTATCAGTTCAGTGCTCACTTTCAGTTCCCCTGAAAAGCTTTCAGCCTCTTGCCCATGAGTTATACAGTCATCACTGCTCATTTTCTACCAGAATCCCTGTGTCTACATGTGCTCCTGGCTCACCAGCTCCCCTCTTACTTTCCCCTCAGAGCAATACAGGGTGATTATCTAGCTCATTTGGCTTATCACATTTAAGACTGTACTTGAAGAGCAAGGTCTCAGCTTCACAACTGCATCATTATCTTCTGAAATATTTTTAAAATGTGTCATTTTAGCACTATGTTATACATTCTGTCCTCAGAACAAGGGAGCAAAACTGGAACAGGGAGACAGGAAAATGCCTGCTGTGTTTCAAGTTAGTGTTCCTACAGGGACATGTCTTTGACACAGGGTCAGGTGAAGGTGGTGCAAGTGGTGCAGGAAGGCACTTTGCTGAGTTGGAATGAAATATCACAAGCTGAAAGAGTAGTTTCTGACCACCTGCCTGGACAAAGTGATTTCATTTGGGCTGCTATTGGAATTGTCCCTGTGTGGTTTGGCAACAGATTGCAGCATCCTCTTTATATTATTTCAGTTTGTGCACACGTTGTGAATAAAAAGAAACTAGGAAAAAATAAGAAGTATCTTCTCTTCCAAAAAAGCTTGTTACCGATGGCAAATTCCTCCAAATCATCGTTCTTCTGCAACGGGGCAATCATATTTTGTAAATAACAAACAATAATGATAAAACACCTGAGAAAACCTAGATAAGGACATGTATTGAAAAAATACAATTTTTATGGTCTGATAGTTTTCATAGTGGGAGAAACCATGTACATTATAAATTCTACTATTTAACTTTTTAAATCACATTTCTTTAAAAGTTAATTTATTCTGATGAAGGGAGATATCTGTTGCTTATTTCACATATCTGTCTATTTTGTGAGCTTTAGTGTTGCTCTGAGTTTCATGTTAATTATGTAGGAACATCACTATATTTAAAAAACAGTCTCCATTAAAAAAACCCCAAACCATGGATATATTAGCTGTTAACTGACTTAACAGAGGTCTTCTGCATCTCTCACAGGCTTTATGAATTCTTATGCTTGCAGTCCTTTCTGCTATTTCTTTATGTGTATTGAAGCAACCATATAATTTATCTGGTTTGGAGCTCCTTTCTTCCAGCATATTCAGAGCCTACCAGTATCACTAATAGAAAAGCAGAAAGAGATTCATCCCTTAATTCCTAAACATCTGGATAAATGAGCAACAGAACCTTCCAACCAGCTAATATAACTTGGTATACAGACCGTGATATTAGGTGTAAGAGATTGTTTTGGCAGGATTTTTGAGTGTAAGTCAAGTGACTTGTAAGGAGATGATACATAAAATGTACAGCCTGCCTCAGGATTTTCCCCAGTACTCACATGGAAGTGACAACAGAGTTCCTGCACTTCAGTTCGGGTGTTACATTAACTTGCCTATCTTCTTGATATCAAAACAGTGGTGTGAAGATTGGGTGCCGGGGTGATGAGAGAATGAAAAGGATTGCTCTTGGAATGATGCTGAGATGATATTCAATGGAGCAGAACCCTTGTTAAATGATTGGTTCAAAGCAAAACACAAGCTCAAAACCATTAGTTTTTGAAAACCTGTTTTACTGCTTGTGACTCCTCACTGTGCTTCAGATATAATTCATATTGAGGTTTCAGGATTCATCATTTCCTAGACTACCCTGGCTTCCGTCAGTGTCATGCCTACAATATTGATAGTGTTTGTATAAAATGCCTTCATCCCCTCAAAGTTATACTTCTAGAAATTGCAGTAATATTAAATAAATAATATGAAAGGCAAAATTTTCTGGGTTTCCATGACATTTTCCCCTATGAGGAAGAAACGTGTATTTTGGTTTCCTTAATGCAGTATGTGTTGGCTAAGATGGATTTAGCTACTTGACTGTGTCATGATAGATAAAGTTTAGAACTGTATAAATTAAGTAATAGGTACATGGTTAATATTTTTCTAACTAGAAGGAACAGCTAAAAGGTTGGGTTTTGTACATCAAATCGACTTAAATAATACTGGATTTTGAAAATTGCCCCTTTTAAAATTATTTTCTTTTCTTGTCCTTTTCTCTTTGTTTGGTGAGGCTTGCTTTATTTTTCCAGGGATCAGCTGAATAACACTGGTGCAGTACTCCTCCCTGGCACTGGTGTCCCATGTTCAGTGACACTGTGTGTCCCATGTGGTCAGTCCCACCAAGGGTGTTATTGTAACAATTGCTCTAAGTGTATATTAGAAGTTTTTTTGTTTCCTAAAATTAGTCTAAGGCATTTCAAGTACTTGGTCTTAAGGGCACAGCTCATTCATGTGGGAGCTTTTTGAGGGAAAAATGGTAGTAATGTGCCCAAATTCTGTTTTCCTGGTGTGGGAAAAGGGCACTGAAAGGACTCTATGCCTTTGAAAATGCTTTTTCTTTTGGTCCCAATTTATTTTGGTTTTTATTGCTTAAATACTGCCCATGAAATATTAGCCAGTTGTACTGCTTGACTGAATTATGAGTAAGATGAGCTAAAAAACCATTGTTCTTCCATGTTTCTTTGTGTCATTCAATAGGTCTGATCTGACTTCTGAAATATATTTACTCATTTTTCTCAGAGTTTCATGACATCATCTCATCTGTAGATTTAGGGGTCTCATGCAAATGAGGATCTAATTATGTTAAAATGATTAGTCTGCAAAAACACGAACAACATTTTGTATTCTCTCCATCTCTTATATGCCTGAATAGATTCCAATATTTTATTTACTTCCAATATTTTATTTACTTCGTTTTGAATCACATTCTTTTGTTGCATGCATGAAGGTTTTACGAAACTTTCTTCTGGTATATCAGTATTGGGAACAGCTGGTCCTTCCTTCCTTAAGCATCTGATACTTCTCAAAAACTTTTTGACAACTTACAAGTGTAGTATTTCTGGATTTTGGCATCATTTTAGGATCATGTTGTTTGTAGTTAATTGCCTGCACAAGTAGAAATGAAAGGAATCCTGGGGTGACATAAAGTTATTTGGATTAACTAATCCCCAACAAAAATTCATTGAGCTATTTACATATATATTATAGGTCAATATAGACTTTCATTTTAATTCATGCCTTTACATAAAAACTTATTTACAGCCTGGCTATTTACTTCCATGTGCTTCGCCTGTGACCTCTAATAAGTATGACCCAGAGATGTTGCTTGGATTTTCATTTTATTTTTAAGTGTAAATACTATTGTAGGTCCCACAGATTATTGCCTAACAGTTGTGTTCAAAACACTAAACAGATAAAATTATAAGAAAACTCATTTAGCATACAGCCAAATATTTCATAATATATGTATAGTTTTTACTCCTACTTTGGCTCAGAATGTAAGAAATTATCTTAATTTGCTACCGGCGTGATGTGTCTGAAAAAAGTTGTGCTTTGTGGTCTAATCAAAAATCTTAGCTGAAATTGTGAGGGTGAGGATCTTTATGGATTGCTATATGGACAACAGAGAATTTTGTTATTTACTATAAAAGAAATCGTCCAGTGATTCCATTGAAAATATTTAGTTTGAACACTGATACAGAAATACTGCACTGAAATATAAACAGATGATGTCAGAACGACTGTAGTAAATGCAATTATGTTTCAACTCACAGTAATCTTAAATGAGATATTTTATTAAATGTTAATAACTTTGGGGACTAGACTAATTTCTTCTTAGGTCTTTCAAGTAAGAGTTACTCTGTGCAACAAGATGCCTTCAATATAAAGAAGGTGGAATATGTACCAAGGGATGCTTCTGGGGGCTTAAAACCATTTGAGATTTATTAATTTTCTGGAGCTGGGTTAACATGGTTCCATGAATAGGCACAAGGCCTGGAGAGTGGGATTAGGAAGGTTTCCAGAGGCTCTGAACTCATGTCAAGCAAAACTGTCATGCCAAGCAGCTAAGTCAACTGAATAGGGAAAAGTCTTGCAAATGCTTTATCAGTGCATAATGTTTGTAAATTTTATTCAATTAATTTACAGCTGCAGGGCTCATGAGGCTGAAATTAAAGTTTTGTAAAGTTTTGATAAGAAAGCAGCCAAAAACAAACAAAAAAGTTTGATTAGCTCTGGATGGTTTTTAACAAGTTGGCAGGGGAACAAAATTGCAAGCAAGTATTGCAGAGGAAGGTGCACCTAGTCTTGGGAGGTATTGTACTCAGCTGCACTGGTAGCAGAATGCCTGCCAGCACCCTGCATGAAGTGCCAGCAGGTGTGCTTGACATTTGCTTTGCCTTCTGCCAACAGGTGCCTCCAGGAAAAGCCATGTCCCAGAGAAAAGCCTCTGGAATTTAGTGCTATTAAAAGAACTTACAAATAAATATTAGGCTTTAAATTCCTGTTGTTTCTATGACAAGATTAAATGGAATTTATTTCAGACAAAACATGAGTGAAAAAGAAGATATGCCAGAAGATGCCCAAGGTGCTAACATACGAGCTTTACACAAAATACCTGTGCCTCTGTTGCAGGCTTGAAAATTACTGTGTCTTGAGTTGATGTTACCCATGCCACTTCTTACTGGTTTTAATTTTTTGTTTTTAATTATTGGGAGGATCAGGGAAACCCCCAATGTCTGCAGAAGGCCTTTTGGTATATCTTGGCAAGATCATAGTCAGGGCTGCCACCCCATTTCTCTGTTTCTTGTGGCTGAGTTAGGAGAAATGGTGTTGCCTATTTTATCTTACTTTTGTCCCTTATGTAGGCTCATGATAGACCAGAATTTTGGAGCCAAGCTTAACCTGAGCCCTGCCTCTCATAAGCAACATGTGTTGCTGAGATAGCAATTTCTATTCCTTTTAGTTGTATGTATTCATTACCTCATATTCGCATTATTGAAAAGAGCAGTATTTTTGTTGTTTTCTTACACACACTGTTAATTTTTAGACTTGCGTTCCCATTTCTCAGTATTGTTTCTTAAAATAAGAATATCCAAGTGAATTATCCAGGCAGTGTTTACACTTCCAGTGATTTTGAAATTTATATTTATTTGCAACCTTTTGCCAGTATATCTACAATGAAAAAGGTAATTCCATTAATATCAAATTATCACAGGGGAACCCCTCTGCTATTGCTTCAATTTCAGTCAGGTCACTTTGAAAGCAAACAACTCAGTTTGTTAAGGCCATCATTTAAGGGAGTGAGTGGTGTAGGGTTGATGCATCCCAGTCATGCCGAAGTCGTGGCAGATGTGCTTAGAGAACGCTGATCTGCCTGCAAACGGGAGCTGGACGAAACGTAAACCACCTTTCCTGGGAGCAGAGCCGCGTCTTGAGAGCACAAAAGCAGGATCCCCCGTGGTTGAGTTTCTGCTGTCTGTCATTGAAGCCCTGTGATTTTGGGAGACCCCAGGACAGCAGGGGGTGGCTGAAGGTGAAGGTGGCGTTTGCTGTGGTGCCGTTCTGCCGAGGGCACAGCTCCGCGTGTGTCCTGGGGAAGCTGCTGTCCCACCGCCAGGCCTTTCGCCAGGGGCCACTGGGCTGAGCAGAAACTCACACCAAAGTAACTCGGATCGGATCCAAGTGCCAGTGAATTGCTTTGAATTCGTTTCTGAGATTACAGATGAGGATCTTTCCTGCAGTGCTGCTGGTCTGGAAGAACTTGAAGGCTTTGTAAGTGTAAATCGTGCTGCGCGCTATGGTTATTTGACTTTTAACTCAATGGATGCTAAATATGTTTTGCAATGCCATTTCCATAAAAGTTTGAAAAGAAGCAAGTCTTCCTTTATTAAGTAATGTTTCCTTCATAAATTCTGCTGACATTTTACGATTGGAGGAAAAAATGGAGATAAGTAGCTTTCAGGTACTTCCTTCTACCTTAGAATGACACTGATACCAAGCGCCCAGCCTTTCTGGTGGGGTTTGCATGCCTTCCTCTGAGTTTTTCACACTGGGGCAGCAGGTGAAAGGCATCTGGATTTGTACTGGGGGAGTTTATAGAAAGTCTTAAAGGACATTTTGTAAGGTTTTACTGAAACTTTCTTAATGTTTTGAATGTCCCCTACCCAAGTTAATGATTATGAAACGTAATATATGGATGAACATTCACTCCAGGCTGTCTCTGCAGTACAGAGATACCAGAAGTTCATCATCTGAAGGGTTTGGCATCACCATTTTTGGTTCTATTTGCTATACGCCCAGTTTCATTCTGGTTTTCCTTATTTCCGTCTTCAAATACCTCCGTGGATTTTCCTAATGTAATTTAGAAATTGGCAGAGCACTGTCTTAAAACTGATACCTGCAAGTTTTGATACAGTGTGATCCATTGTTTTGCACTGTCACTAAGACCAAAGCAGTCTTGCTGAGCTATGGATCTGCACACTTATAACCAAGTGCTGTATTTATGTGAAGTTAAGCACATTCAGTATCAAACTTTGCACAAGATTCAGATTTTTCTATCCTAACTTTGCATTTAAAAAATCATATTTTTCATCTTAACTTTGCATGAAAGAAATGAAGCAGAAGCTTTCTCTGAAGTCTCTGAAAATATTTGGGTTTTTACTCATTAATGTATGTGTCAATATATAGATAGCTTCTGCACTTTAAAAACAGTCTCAAAACCCCCATATTTCTTTTGGGTGTTTTGAATGATCATGGTTTGTATCTCACTCAACAGACAATAAGTTTCTTAAAAAGTAGCCGTGACATATTGCCTCCTTAATCACAGCACTAATTACAGATGATTTTTCAATGTATTGAGATCAACCTGTTTATTTCTGTGTCAAAAAAATAAATTGTTTCTATATAGGGCTCTTAAATGATGGTAGAAGAAAAAAAGCAGAACTCTGCTGGAAGTTAGATCTATTATTGACAATCTCAGAGCATTAAAAACATCAGAAACCTGTTACAATAAAGCTATGATATACCTAAGTCCTCTCTTCTGAAAGGGAACTTGATTCATCACTCAGGTGTAAATATATGTCACAGAAGTCAGTTATTTGGGATGATATACAGTGCTTCTGTGAAATCATTAAAGCTTTAAAACAAAGATATTTAAAGAAGCAAATCAAGAAGTGTTGAAATGCCAGGGATCATTGGAAAGATGGACTTGATCTCATAAATTGGTCTGGACTTAAATGAAACCATTTTATAGCAGAAACAACGAAATATTCTACACATTATGCTGAAGATATTATGAGATGAAAAATTTTCTATGCCTACACAGCATACTTGCTTTCTGCCAGCAGCTGTAGTTTGTTTGTGTGGGTTCTATGCAGTCAGTCCATTTTTAAGTCTGTTTCATTATTCCCTATATTACAAAATACCCATATGCTGTTAGCGTCTATTTTGAGGGAATAAAGTAAAAGCTGTTTCTGTGAAGTCTAGCCTAGAGACTTGGAAGGTGTTTCTGGGCTTTTAAATTGATTGTATTTGTCCATAGCATTCAGCATGGCCTAAAAAATACAAGTTGGGTGGAGAGAGAGTGAGTTTCTTCTCAACCTATCCTGAGCTATGTGTCCTGGAGAATTTTAATTCAGTTGGAAGAAATTGATTGTATGACTGAGGGCTCCGAAGCTCTCTGATATGCAGTTCCTCTCAGTCTCAGGAGCAGCAAGTATTTGGGAAATACTCTCCATTTAATTATTAAAGTCTGAGGGATGCAGATACGTTCAAGCAGGTACTATCCTTGTACAGCTGCACTTACCCTTTGGTTGTACTCCCAGTTAGTTCCCTGTAGCCTCTGCAATGCTCTTAGGCACTGCTTTTTGCCTGGTTCTGACCGACCCCCCAACCATCCAAATACCTGGGGGTGTAAAAAAAGCAACATTTAGTTCCAGCCCAGTGTTTGTGTCCATGGTGAGTTTCTTGTCAGTGCAGCCAGTGCCACTTCCACTGACAGCCATGCTTGGAAGAGTTACTGACTGTCAGGGGTGGGGTCTGACAGTGGTTTATTTATAAGAAGATAATGGGGGTGGACATTGGACACAGACACTGTTGACATCTTCATTTAGGCGTAAGAGCTGCAAGAACATCATTTGATAGAGGCTGATTTTGAAAACAAACTTGCTTGGTGAGGAGGGGCCCAGTGAGGCTTCCCATATGAGAAATGTCTGTCTTGGGGGTAAACAAGAACATAACAAAATAAGCAGTTAGACTGCTGTTTCAGGAAACTGGTTTATTGATTAATTATGGCAATTAATACTCTAAATGCAGTAAAACTCTGGTGGGCCAAAAGCAATATTTGAGAAAGCTGATCTTCCCAGGATTGACTGACACATGGGCTTGAAGCCTGATGCTTGTTTCTCGTTGACTTACAGCTAAGACTTCACCCTTTTTTGTAGGTTGTTTATAACACATTGAGTTTTTAAAGGAGATTTCCAGAAATTACTGTGGTTTCAGCCTTCCTTTTTAGTTTCTTTGGTTTTGTAACCTACTAATAATATGCTCTTACAAAAAATAGCTGTCCACAAATGGTAGATAATATGAGGGAGATATAGTGGCCTGTAAACTTTCTTCTAGAGAAATTTAACTCTTGAGTTCAAGGAAGTCTGAATGAGAAGAAGATAAGCTATGGTCAGGGTTATGTTTATGAGAACAGAGATCTTCTTGCTATGGGAGTGTTGCCCTGTCTCTTGCAGTTTCTATGTGTTCATTCTTTGATAAAGTTTCTCACACACTTTCTATAAACATAGCAATGTTTTAGTAACTGTAACTTTTGTTTACATTTCTTCTCCTGGGTGGAGAATGTTTGATGGACTGTTCTGTTAACCAATGAAGATGGAGGAGGTGGTAACCTTGTCCTCCAATCCATGGTTGTTCCTAGAAACATATAAATATGGAAAGAATAAACAACCAGGCCCTTTTTTCCTTCTGGCCTGTGACCTGTAAAGAACTCGGTTTCAGAGTGCTTCTTTTGTGTCCTGGGCCACATGGGAGCACTTGACAAGAAACAGAGAAGGCATGTGAAGAGCTAAACATGTGGCAAGATTGTTTATATCTGCCTGACTACTTCTTTCCTCTGCCTATGCAGAAATTTCTGAATTTTCAGTCTTTATTCTCTCCTTGATTTTATGTAGCTTAATCCAGGATTGCTCATAGCAATTTGCTCTTTATAGTGCAAATGTTTTAGTCTCTGTCTGTTACGAGACAAGTTTCCTTTACGAAATTATTTTCTTATGTCTGTGTAATCTCTGCCCTGCCTCAAGTGGGGACTAAAGGAACAGATATACTGCATATAATTTTCATGTCTGCTGCAATATTTCTGTTATATTGCAGAGAAAGACAGTGTTGTGGAGTAGTAGTTTAAACTTCTAGGAAACAAATATTAACAAACACTTTATTCTTGTTATTCTATAAGTGATCTAGATTTGTTGACTTTCACATCAGCATTACCAGTTGTATCCTAACTACCATAAAATCTTTGGCTTCTTTTGAAAATACATTTTGTCTCTCCACTATGGAATAATTCGCACTACTTCCTCAGAAATATTAGCCAAAATCCCTGAAAGGCAGCTTGGAACAAGGGTCATTTTTTGTAGCGGCAAGATACTGCAGAAATTATCAGCATTCAGTCAATCAAAAAGGACTTTCAGTTCATTGTGGGTAAGAGAAAAGTGCACAATCTTTGGTGAATCTTCCTGTTACTAACTGATTTCTAAAATACATTAATGAATATGATGAATTGTTACTCTTTCCATTTAATAGTTCAATTACAGAAGTCTGCCAAGCCCAGAGAGCAGAGCACGTAGCTGTCCACAGAGCAGTGAATGCGTGTGGTGGCTCAGCAGACGGGGCTGGCCCGTGCAGGTGCCATCTGCAGGGGCCTCCTCAGAGGGATCACACACGGTGTGGAGGATGTGGGCAACTGGATCACACTTAAAAGGCACAGTAATGGGCATGCCGGAAAGAAAGCTAGATTGGCGTTCAAGAGGTTAATTAGAATGGGAAAGAGCAATTAAAGGGACGTGAGGAAGTCTTCATAAAACTGTAATTGAGCGCTCTTCATTAAACAATCTCATTAAATGAGGCAGAGGATTTTTTGTTGTTGAAATTCTGAACTTGCTATTAAGATTGTCTAATCAGCTTTCTGAAAGGGGAGTCATTATGATACCATAACTTTTGAAACCTTTTGTTGTTCTCAAGATACTGTGAGGGATGTTTTATGTGGATGTATTTTCCTTGGCATCAAAATGGAGAAATGGAAGTAAGAATATTGTTTGTGTGTGAATGTCACGAGTCCATTATTTTTATTTGCCCCACCTATGAGACAAATGAAGCTCCTAGTTTCAGTAATTGCATCCTTGTATTATCTATATTGTGTGGTAATGTGGCTACACATGCAGAATACAAATCAATACCTTAACAGCAAGTAACAGATGGATGGCTCCTGTGAAAGAACTTTGTTGTCCATTTATTGATCACAGTTATGTTAACAGAGACATACCATAACTACCAGTGCCAAAATAAACATTAGTTTAAATAGTGGTCCAGTGAGAACAGGATTTTTGCTGGTTTACTTGGTGCGTGCAATCTTTTTAACTGCTAGACTGATTCTTAAATTCTCTGAATTTAAGCAAAGAGCAGGGACTCAGAGAGACATTTGTGTTGTATAAAATATCTTAAATATTGTAAAGAATTAAAGTATTTAGATCACAACAAATAAAACCTGTTATGGAAAAATATTAATTAAAAAGAGGCACAGTGAAATGCTGCTGATTTAAAACCAACCAAAAATGAAGTAATGGCTTTGTCTAATGTGATGCTGTTCATATTCCTGCTGTATATCGTCTCAATGATTTCTGTTAGTTTTCTTTTCTGCCTTTGGATATAAGACCCACAGAACTGCAGGGCCACGTGGAGAGTGGACAGCATAACTCAGTGTGCACCAAATATTGCTGTTGTAGAAAGGAAGCAAAATGAAAGCAGCTGGAAAAATTTCATATCTCTCTAATTCCCCTACCATGGCCCTGAGTACCGTGTGCTGTAGTGGTAAATGCCCGCGCAGTGATTAGGTTACAAATTATTTTTGAAGTTATTGATGTCCTTCCAAAATCTTCTGAAGTGATTTGCACGTGTGAGTGTGTGACACACATTTTGCAGATATGTTTGTGCTTTCATTTTGGCTCGGTCTCTGTTTTGCACCGTGGCCCCAGCTCTGTGATTGTCCAGTGTCAGTTGTCTTCTGGCCTCCTCTTGGCACAAAAACAACTTGTTCTCTTTTGGAGGAAACTCTGGCTGCTGAACACAGATATATTGACATATTTTCCACATATCCACTGGGGCCTGCTTTCTACAGAGCAGTGTAAATATAACCAACCTGGAACAGCATGGATGCAAGCCAATATATGCCTTTTGCTGCCAATTTTTCTCCTATATTGCAAAAGCAGTTTAGAGGCATCCACAATATACCCTTACTGTAAACAGCATTGCTCTGATTAGTCATAGTACTAAAAGTCCATTTTTCTAAATGGCCCTTCAGTGAAGTACTAATTAATTCCAAGTATTTGGGAATCCACATTGTGTAGCTTGTGTTTTTTATTTCTAACATATGTAATTTATTGAAAAATAAAATTAAAAAAAAATATGACTGGAAGAAGAGGAAGACACATAACATTTGAAAAGTGACAGGGAAGGTAGTAGTTTTTAGTCTCAGACAACCTCCTAGACATAATCAAGGAAGGACCCTGTAGGAAATGTGGCGTTTTGCCTCCTGTTGGTAGGAGATTTCGAGACTTTTGAGATTTTTTGCACTGCCTGTGTTTGCTCTTGCCTTTTGCTCTTGAAGTTCAGCAGATACCATTATCCCTCAGCTGTGTCCCAGCCACTGCACTGGCTGCATTTGTATCCTCAGAGTTTTGGGAATATGGGATTATAGGGGGAAAGAAGTGGCCCAGAAATAGAGCAAGAGTTTTCTTTCCTCTTTTAGCATTTATACCAATTATCTATTTTATTTAAGTATATTACTGAAGAACCTATCCATTTGTTTGCCCAGTTCATCCATAGTACTGCAAAGCAGCTGTGGTGAAGTCAAACAAAAGGCATGGCACATCAGTTCACACCCCTTCCTCTGAAGTTAGCTCCTTTTTTTATGGTTGAATCCTGTAGTTCCTTCAAGGATTAGAAAGGTCTGAAAAACCTTCGAACCAGTGTCTTGCATTTGTTCCCTTCCTTGTAGGGAGAGCACAGAACATTCCCCTGCCATGTTGGTTGCTGTCCCTTAGATCATATATAGAAATAATGAGACCCACTGCTCCTGACACCCTGCCTTTGTTTTTTTTTTTTTTTTGGGGGGGGGGGGCAGTAAGAGGGAGGGAGCAGCATTTTTTTTCTGTAGATGTAAAGGTGTGTCAGGAAGCTCAAAGAAAATGCAATGGTTTGCATAATTTAGCATATGGAGAAGATACCCAGAATTCAGCCTGACAGATAGGTCATACCTGTGAGAGGAAAAAGAAACAAAACCCAGACTATGATTTGCATCATCACTACTTGATATTGTGAATTATGCTCATAGCTGGCTGAATTTGACTTAGAAATGAGAATGACATTGCACATACACTTTGGCCCTTCTTTATCTTCTGCTGAGGAGGTGAGAAACATCCACTGTGTCCTTAAACAGAGATCTTGACTAAGGGAACCAGAAGCATGCAGCTCATAAAAATTGGATGATTGTACTAAAAAGAACTTGGTACCTTTTTTTCTGAATGCCCTTGTCAGACAGTCTTTCCTTATACTTGCCAGCTAATTAGCATCTAGTGATAGCTATTTCTTTTCAGAGAGATAGCAAAACTTAATTTGTGCTGTTAATTACTTCTCATCAATTTTCCCAACTTTGAATGGACAGTATATGTATCTATACTATTACTGAACTGAAAACAACCCTCCTAGATGAAGTGAAAAAAAAATAGTAGCTTGTCTTCCCTCAATAATTTTAATGATTTTTAAGAGAATGGGATTGGATTATGATACATTACATTTAAAATGTAAATGCTAATTAAAATTGACTGTAAATTCTAGCAAAATCATAAAGGCAACATGCAACTCAGAGAATTGTTTTCAAATTAGTTTCTGGAATCTTTCTAGATGCAATCAAAATGTTTTTAAACATTAGTATGTTTGGTTACATATAGAATTTTTATTTAGTCATTAGCCAGAAAAACAAATGGGATCTTTATAATATGACCTATTAATGCTATCTAATGGAAATAATTGAGGAGACAGCATAATGTAACTATGCAGCGGATTCTCTGAAATATATGTTCTGAAAGCTGATGAGGTGACAAGCTGGATAAAATTGCTGTATAAACACAAATTGGCTATGGAGTGAAGACAACAGTTTCTTTAACTGTAGATCTTGACCTAGTAGGACTCATACCTTATCTGTGCTTTTGCTTTCTGATGGATGGAAATGTAGCACTTTGTGAACATTTCTGTTTTGTTAAAGTCTGTCTCGCTTCTTTGCTGACAGAAAGTGAGGAGTTTGGTTTAACTGGGGGATGGAGGAAGACTGCCAAAGTGACTTTTGTTAGTGAAATTGTTAAAAAAACTTATGGAGTCTTCTGCTGAGGTGTTACCAGGACAGTTACTTAAGTCTATTTATGTTGGGCTGTGTAGCTGTGGGAGCTTGTCAGTGTCACTCAGAAGCTGGGGAGCCACCTCCTGTGCTTTCTTCTCACTGTATTTGTAAAATTCTTCTCCAGCTCCACACCTGCAGGGATGCTGATTTCTGTGAAGGGTGAAGAGTCCTGTCTGTAGTTTACACTTGCACAACTCATCAGCACGCTCGCTCCTGAGGAGCAGAGCCCCTCAGACAGCAGAGGTGCACAGGTGTGGGTGTGTCCCCTCTCCTCCTGCCTGCCATTAGTGCCAGTGCACAGGGCACATCTCCCAGGAGGGTGCTTGCTGTGTGTGCTAAGGGGAGCACCAGGCCCTTCACCCATGGCTGCATGCTTTGGACACTGTCACCAGAGCTCACAGCACGGTGTGGTACCCCTTCAGACTCCTGGTGAAAGCTTCTCCCTCGATTTCAGATAGCTCTGAACCAGACCCTTAGAACAGAATGCTTGTTTTTTGCAGGTACACTTAGTATTGGTACCATCTGCTTTTAATTTTCCCTGACTCAGTAAAAGATACATGTAACCAGAATTGTCTGTCTGTTTACATTGCAAGGACCAAAGTTAAATAACTAACAGCACAGCATTCAAACTTGGCAAAAGGCAAAGCAGGATCTGTCAGCGGGTACAGATTTTGTCTTCCTGATCCATGTGGCAGTAGAGTAAAGGGGGCCACCACTCTTTAATGTAGTTATGATGTAACTGTTTCATTAGAGCAAGGCAAGCTATTCCTAACACTCATTCACTGGATTTGTCTCTGAGAAAGAGATTATCACAGGATGGGTGTCACTGCCTTGATAGGTGACAGAAGTGTCCCTGAAAGAGCTGTCTGGGTCCCAGTGGGCTCACTGCAGCTGGTGGAGCTCATGATACCTGTTCTAGAGGAACGTGGGAAACCCTAGGCAAGGGGATGATGCCCCATGGATCCTGCAGGAAGCATTTTGGATGAGTGTCTAATTTGGCCAAAACTAGTTTAGGAGAGAGCAAGACATTGGACTTCAGTGGTATTTATCCTTCCTAAGAGTGTTACAGCTGTTGAATGGTGGTAAAGGATTCATGCTTAAATTTGTGGGTGATAAATGCAAAGCAAAACGGAGAAGTCATTTTTCTACGTCATGTGTTGTTAATCAGTGGAAATCCTTGCCGAAGGCCATTGTGCACATTAAAACATCACGCAAACTCCTGACAGTGTTCTCTGGAGAATCAGTAAATGAATGAAAGCGTGCTTGGCTTAAGAAAAGCTGTGGCTGTAAATGTTTGGAGCACAGGAGAGTACTTGAAGGCAGTGTAGTTCCTTCTCTTCATATGCCCATTCCTGAGGCTGTCCCTTAGCCACTGTCATGGTTCAAGCCCAGCCAGCAGCCAAGCCCCAGGCAACTGCTCGCTCTCTCCTCCATGAGTGGGACTGGGGAGAGAACAGGAAGGGTAAAAGTGCAGAAACTCGTGGGTTGAGATACAGACAGTTTAATAGGAAACCAAAAGCCACATACACAAGCAGGACAAAACAAGGAATTAATTCAGTGCTTCCCATGGGCTGGTGTTCAGCCATCTCCAGGACAGCAGGGCCCCATCATACATTATGGTTACTTGGGGAGGCAAAAGCCATCACTGAGATGTTCCCCTTTTTCCTTCTTCATCCCCTCCCCTCCCCTTTATATAATGAGCAGGATGCCATTTGGTCTGGAATACCCCTTAGGTCAGTTGGGGTCACCTGTCCCAGCTGTGTCCCCTCCCAGCCTCCCATGCACCCCCAGCCTCCTCACCAGTGTGGCCGTAGGAAAAGCAGAAAGGCCTTGGCTCTGTGTAAGCCCTGCTCAGCAATAACAAAAACATCTCTATATTATCATCACCATGTTCAGCACAAATCCAAAACACAGCTCCATACAAGCCACTGTGAAGAAAACCAACTGTAGTCCAGCCAAAACCAGCACAGTAACATTCCTCATGGCTCTATTCTTGTGGTTTTGTTGAATACTTTGCCTGATGGATTGCTCGCAGTCTTTTTCCTGTATATCTTTGCTTACAGTGTCATGTGTCTGTGTATTCAATGATTTCTAGTCCTGAGAAGATGGCTGGTTTTTATTTGTTTAAGTAGGATAATTTCAGAAAGTAATTTCCACAAAAACTGTTGGAGAGACTAAAGAGTTTGGAAGACTGCTATCAGCAAATGCTCTAGACAAGCAAAGTAATATTAGGAGAACATGAAAGCACCAATTTTTTTTTCATGTTGGAAGAGGAAAGCTGGGACAGAGAGCACTCAAGGGCTCTCTCATGACACTCCTTTCCTTCTACAAATGCTCTCATGCTATTCTTGCTTTTATTCTTGCCACGATCTTACCCTCAATATAAAACCGAACAAAGAGAATTTTCAAATGAATTAAACTAGAAAGTCTTTTTGAAGTATTTTCCAAGATATCTTGGCCATGCCCTATCACTGAAAAATAGGCATTAATTTCACCCTATATTATAATAGAACTATGTCAGAAATAGTTGCAGGAAGGAAACAGAAATTGTTACCACCTGGAGCCAGGTAACTATTATTTCACATTCCTCAAGTCTATGGGGAGTTTATTGTAATTATTTTTTGTCTATTTTATCTGTAGTTTCCATCAATTTCACTTACATTTATTAGTCTATATTAAATATTTTTGAGAAGGAAGATCTCTTTGATTTCTATACACATCTTGTGAATGGAGCCATCTAAAAGGATACAGCCATTTTCCTCCTGAAAAAAACCCAACCGAACAAAACAATCGATTCACATTGTAAAATAGACTTAAAATTGTCCTAGCAAAATCTCTTAAAATGAAGAGGTTTTATCATTTTAGCTCTTCCTACATTTTTAGGTTTGTGACTTAAGTTCACATCCAGACTGATTCATTTTACCTTTTAGTCTGACACAGTGAAGGTGAAATGAATAGCACCTATGTGCTCTATGGCCAGAGGTAGAGCCAAGATCTTCAGTGATAATATTGGGCAACAAATCACAACAAAAGCTGCTATGTCGGGCCCATGAATATGTGTCTGAGTTATAACACATCCTTAATAGTTAGCTAGCTTTGATTTCAAGGCATCAGGCAATGGTAAAGCCTCTGCATTTCAGCATGGTGTTGCAGTGATGAAACTTCTAGCCTGAATTTGGTTAGCTTCAGCTTCCACTGATGTGAATTGTTGTGAGTTTGTCAGAGGAAAAAGCGAAGAATGTCTTCCACGCTGAGACTGTCCACTAACTGCCTCCTTATCACATCTTAAATAAACTGAACAGATTGTTTAATGTAGATGATTCCAACTTGAGAAGTCAGATTAAGATAATTGAAGCTTTCTGTGGGGAGAGGATACACACCTTGCTTGTGCATAAGTCAGTGCTTGCCTGCTGCTGACTGGAAAATACCTAGAACATGTGTCCCATTTTGTTAGACATTTCCAGGGATGAAGAATGCTCTCAAAGTTGCAAGTGTGACTTAATGGTGTCCAAGAGCTGAAAGGAGCTTCCCAAGAAAACAATTTTCCTCTAGATTTTCTAGTGCTGGAGTTATTAGCAGCTGTTTTCAACAAAATAGGAGATGGTCATACTGCAGGACTTAGTTTTTTGTCACTGTGAAAGTGTGAGAGTGAAAGATGTGTGGAAATTTTCTCCCTGGATGTTGGCCATTGTCAATATGTTGACCTCCTGTGTGATCTGCCTTATTTTCCATTTCCTATCTGATTTCTTAGCAGTTTCCTAATTATTTTTGCAATATTCATCCAGACCTTATTGACTGTGCTCACAGTTGGTCCTGTGGCAATGCAGCTGAGCAGAAAAGGTAAAAAATATGCCTTTTGCTATTCATATGCTTCACCCTCATAGCCATCTTGTCCTAGGAACAAACTGGAAAAGTTGTCTATTAGGCTTTCTTCAAGTCAGGTGCAATTTCTGCAGCAAATGTGATTTTTCCTTATGCAATCCTTATCCTATTCTTTCACAGCTGTGTGTTTCTAAAGCAGAATGGGCAATGCCCCCTCTGCTGTCCTAGCTCACATCCTAGTGAGTTGCACTTGCTCCCATAAGCAGCTCTACCAATGTCAGTGAGAATATTTTGCAAAAAGCAAATGTCTATTTAGCTATTGTTATCTACTAGTTTATAGTCATTATCTAATGCACCTAACTTTGAGGGATGGCTCCTGACATCAGCTTTGGCGATATTACATCTGATCTGTGTCTAAGAAGCAGTTCAGGCAGTTTTGGTTTGGCCTTGGTCTTGATATAAGGAAGGAGATTCTTAGATTTCCATTTGTTATTTGAAAAAAAAATGCCAATTTGTCAGTAAATACTACAGTTCATATTGAAAGGACAGTAAGTCACAGTCAGATTTTTGAATCTGTTAAACAAATATGCTGCTTTTGAATTTTCAGAGTGTAACTGATTTGGGGGTCACAGTGATTCGATCTCAATCATCTTTCATGTGTACCATGGAATTGCTGATAAATTTGTTTAGTCTATACTGGCGTGAGAAAGAAGAGAAATGATCTGCTGAAGCTGATGTGAAGGGCGCAAATGTTGGGAGTGAATGATGTTCCCTCTCACTAACCAGTCAGTTTGAGGGAAGACAAGTAGCTGTCCCTGTTTCTTGCAGGTCCTTTTAGTGACCCAAGTGCCTCTCTCTGGGTGGGTGCACCTGTGCTTTAGGGCTGTATCTCCTCCCTGCTGCCAATTGCCTGGAAGGGAAGAAGTGCTTCTCCAGTGTTGTTTCACCAAGGTGGACTGTCACTGCACATCACTTCAGCAAAAATCAGCATTGACCTGTGCCTGCATCTGTGTTTTCACTCATTTCATTGTACAACCTGTAGTGCAATGTATGTGGCATGGAAATTGGGATACATCTGCTGCCATCGGGTGTCTGCAGACACTGCTGCAGCGTCAGGAGGTTCTGTAACCTTGTAAGATTTTACTCAGCTCAATCTGTACTTACTCAGATCAGCTCTAAGATTGTGAAAATTTTTTTGTTTATTGTTTTTCCAAATGATATATTTAATTTATATGTACTCAGTGGAGTCTTGACTTGTATGAATGTTTATCCCACAGGCAGTGTTAAGTGTCTTGCAAGCAGATCTGTCTGTGCTTTTCATGGTGTTCATTTATCTACATAGCCCACTCAAGGCTGAGTTTCAGCACAGGAAATGCTGAAAATGCACAGTGCTTCAGCAGTGTATGAGCTGTTTATCTTCAGATGTGCTTTTCAGGGTCTGGTTTGTGTGGTGCACTGAAGAAAACAGATCAAAGTGACGTATCCTGTAATTTCATTACCTTTGTCTTAGAAATTTAGTTTGGGCCTGTTCCCAATAGAATAGCACTGGGACCAAAACAGATATTTGGAAAATCTTTGAAGTTTGGAACATACGGGAGGTAGAACAGACATGTGACAGTAGACTCTGCTTGAAAGCTAAACTGGTAATTTAATGTACTGAAAGCATTATGGAAACTATTCATATTTAAAAGCATCGACAAAGCATCAGTTCCTAAAGAAAATCAAACTCTGTCTTAGATTTGCACAAACGCTCAGTTCTGGTGTTGGCAGTGAAACATTTATCCCAGAACCACTTTTTGATGTTCCTTAGTGCTTTACATCCTATCTAGTTATTAGCAGCAAGCTTCATACAAAGCAGCTGAGAAATGTTACCAGGCCAGAAACTAAACTGTGTGTTATATCCTTTTGAATATGTTTAAATAATATACAAATAAGATAGCTTTCAGCTAAGGTATGTAGTGCCTTGTCTTTCTAAGCTGAAAATTATTAATTTTACTGAGTTCTCACAAAGCACAACATTACAATGTAATAAGGAATCCTGTAAAGAAGTTTTCTGTGCTTTTAATTCTCCTTGAAAACAGGAATGGGCATTAATGATCAAGTTTTCAGCTGAGTCTGGGTTTTCTTGGAAGATCAGTTCCTTAAATTTTTGGTGGGATTGTTATCCCCAAAGTTTTGAGTATTTTCCTTTGGTTTCTCTGAAAAACAAGTTAAATCATAAAATAGCTTATATTTTATTTGTAAGTATTGAAATGGGTATTTGTTGTTTAAAAGTGCAGATTTATACTTTAAAATTCCTAAAGGCTTGGTAATTTTTTGTGTGTCTCCTGAATATTTTTTCAGAGTAAGTGTAGACCAAACTGTAAAAATCATAAATGAAACTTCAATTTCTATAGGAATAGGTGAATGAGTTACAAAAAAGAACACATGGAACTTTTCCATTTCTAATAATCTTCAGAAATAACTCTTCATGGATCAATATTTGGTCTGAGGCAAAATGTGTGATACTGTTGATTTATCCAGCCAGTTTTGCTTAAACTGAATAGCCTACATTCATTCTTAAAGCTCAGAGAAAATGTGACTGAAGATGAGAAATGAGTTAAAAGAAGAATTTGAAAGTAATCCTTCACTAGCAAGGACTAAGTCCTCTGTTTGGTTCAAGGTAAAAATTTATATTCAGCTCTGCCTGAGTCATTGCAGTGAAAGCTCTGTATATCCAGGAAAACTCTGAAATGTTTGATTGATGAGCAGTGTTGGCCAGAATATAGTTTGCCATGCATGTTGCTTTTAAATTTAGAAAAATTAAACATTTTAGTTTTGAGTATTTTAAACCTGAAAATAGATGTAACATGAGAAATGTGATCCTTATTCTGATCATATTTCAGATTATGTTAAAATTAACTATAATACCATGCTTTAGCTGGTGGTGTGTTTTGAAAAGAACAGTTTATGACAATTTTGTTTTCCCTTTTTGGTGTTTCTGAACATAGTTATATGACATATGGCAATCAGGAAATTAGATGTTATATACTTTCAAATAAGGAAACTAAATTTTATGTAGTCTTCCTAATTGCGGGGAATTCCCTCTCCGTGTACCATAGGAAAATCTAGTTCAGTTTATGATTATGGCTGTGGAAAGAAATATTCATGGAAATATTCATGAAAAATATGGAAAGGTGGTGCTTCATTTAGGATTTAGAGTGATCTACAGTCCTTTTCCTAATGCTTGCAGGCCTTAACTTGCAAGTCTTACTTGACTGAGTCCCTGTTTGTCTTCAGGAGCCGAATGAGGAGACCTGCTCAGGCTCCTCAGTTCTCATCTCAGGTTGGTCAGCTGGCCAAACTTCTCAGTGCCATCTCCCAGGCTCCCTCCTCCCTATTCATGTCCTCTCTTACCTCCTGTCCCCTCTGTGGAGGGAGGGGAGTACTTCTCACCCATGTGGGGTTGCTGTGAAGGTCGATTTTTTGCTGACTGGTGCCCTCGAATATCAAAGGAATCAGGGAAGTAGCAAAGAGTAGAGAGTAATCTTTTATTACACAGATGGTAGTGTCCGTTCCTCATGTATTTTTTTTAATTTTATTCTCTACACATCCTGTCTGTATTGCTGATATGTTCCCTATGCCTGCTCCCAAAGATTGTGTGCTGGAAAGAAGTGGCACTGCTGCCTGTGGTCGGGGGCCGGCCTCTTCCTGCACAACAGTGTGGGCACCCAGGATGATGCTGTGATCAACATGACAGCGCCAGCTTCCTTTCTCAACTCTTTAGTTGCTTCAGAAATTTATAAAATGCAGGAATCCAACTTAAAGTTGTAAATACATATGCACTGACACTGTTTTCATGTCACTGAATGTGTTTTTGCGTGCACTTGCATGGGTGAATATGGTCAATACCCACATGCACATCTTAGTTAGTGGCAAACATACACATAATGTCCAACAGCATGGACCTCTGTTAATACCCCATAAAGTTCTGTGCTTGTCACCTGCACAGCAAAAAATGTGCTTATGATTTTTTTCCCAGATGCTCAGATTTTAGTTTACTTTGTAAATTCTGTATTTATACCTAAGTTTTTAGTAATAGTTTGATTTTGATCCCCTAGGCCACTCCACTTCTTTCATCACAGTGAGATTTTGGTGTCTGGAATGTGACTTTTCCATGCATCTCACACAAAGAAATGTGCTAAATGTATGCACTTTGGAGGTATGGAGACTATTTAGATTTTTTTAAGTCATCTGGGGTCTGAGTTTTGGCAGCAGTTTTGTCCTCTGACAGTAAAGCCTGAAAAAAGGAAAATAGAGGTGAGCAGATAAACCTGAAGGAGCTCTTTGTGAACGCTGACTTTAGCTCAGTCAGGATGATCTCCATCAGCTCCATCTATACTCAGAGGAGAGGGAATTTGTCCTCCACAGGGGGACACAGCAGTTAGATTAGGCTTCACGGTGAATGTTTTTCTCTCCATTGACTGGAGACTGTTTGGACACATTAGCTACACGTGATTAAATTAGCCTTGATGAGTATTCTTTCTGATGGACTAATCTAAGAACTGAGTTCCAGTCATTAGGAAAGCTGATACACGAATGGTATCTCTGTATCTTGGGCAACTTACCCTAAAGATGGGCAAATTAAGCAGCATTCTGAAATTCTTTGTAGATCATTTTGCATTAGGGTTGTGTAATTCTGAGTGGACTTTGATCCATATTACCGTAGACAGGACAGTTTAATGAACACAGGGGGAAAGAGAAATAAGTATTAAGAGTAGGGAGATTGAAGGAAAACAGTCTTATTTGAACCACTGGATTTGTGACATGAGATCTTAAATTTGTATTTTTTCCTCATTAAAACAGAGATGCATGTAATTTTCATTTACTGAGTGAAAATTGAAATGTGGGAAAAGCAATCTGATAACTGACAGAGATGTTCATGTTAGGAAAACTAGCTAACCCTCACGGCTGGAAAATCTTCAGATGGTTTAATATCTGAAAGCACCAACCTTGTGTGGCCTTGTGGATTACAAGAGTTTTTAGGAAATAACCTGAGCTAGAGTGCTGGGTACTAAGGGAACATTAAATACAAAATGTTGGCTCAGGCAATGTTGTGATTGCAAGTAGAAAAACAAATTGAAAAACGCAGTACAAACTCATTCACAGTATACCTATTATACTTTATTTACACAACTACTGCTGGTGATGTTTGTTTTTTTCTCATCATTTGAGTGGGTGGCTCCATGCAGAAGAAATATTTATATCTATCTGTATTTTCTTCTTGTGAAGATTTATCAGTTACATGTAGCATTGTAGGAAAATGAAAGTGCCACTGGCTCACTATCTTTCATTTTGCTATAAAGAAACTGAAGTTCTGTTCTTTTATTTGATACGGTGTTGTAACATTCTTTCATGTGGAGAACAACTTCTGTTATGCAAGATGGCATACCTTTCTGAGGGTGTTATGGGAACCACATTCCTAGGGTATTCCCTAGAGGCACTCTGTTGTTGAAAATGCACAGTCGTGTTGGGGAGCCCATACCTTTTGGAAAAATGAGAGCACCACTTTCTCAGACTGTCACTTCTGTGAAGCTGGTGCATCTTGCATCACAGTGGGGAAGAGCAGTTTGATACTTGTGCAGCAACAAAATTTGTGTCAGCTCCTGTAATATAATACACAGACTGGTATATTTGGGTTGTGTGGACAGGTTATAGTAGCAGGTGGGCTGCAGGGGTGCCTTCTTGGGAAGTTGCCAGAAGCTTCTCCCATGTCCAACAGAGTCAGTGCCAGCCAGCTCCAAGATGGAGCCACCGCAGGCCAGGGCTGAGGCCATCAGTGACAGTGGTAGCACCTCTGGGATAACAGAGTCAAGAAGCAGGGGATAAAAATCTGTGCAACGTCAACCAGAGAGAGGTATAAGAATAGCCCCATTTCTCATTGTCCTAGTCTGATGTGACTGGTAATGGATTAAACTAATTTCCCTGTCTCTCCTGTTTTGCGTGTGACAGTAACTCGTCAGTGATCTCTCCCTGTCCCTATCTCGACTCACGAGGCTTTCCTTGTATTTTCTCTTCCCTGCCCAGCTAAGGAGGGAAGTGGTAAAGTTGGTGGGCACCAGGTGTACAGCCAGTGTCACCCACCACAGGTGTCAACTTGAGATCTTGTGAAAGCAAGACAGGTTGAAGGAGCACGGCCAGTCTTCCCTGGGAGTGCTTATGCAGGGCTGTCCCCTACAACAGGTAAAACTGTGTCTGCCTCATGAGGATCATGTTTATTTCCTATCCTCAAGGAGTCAGGGTAATAGGAAAAATTAAAACTGACTTGAGATAAAATATTTAGATTGGTTAAAGAAATAAATACTAACTGTTGTCAGTTTGGGACTTGCAATTAATCAGTTTTAATTAGGAGTGTTCATATTTAAAAGTGCTTTGGAGTTTGTATGATACAAAAATATCAGAAATACATTTAAGCAAAAGAAGGAAATCCTTTTCTTGCTCTTTGTGTGTGTGTATGTATTTATAGGAGGATGTTTGCAATTTGATGTCCTTACGACTTAATGAGGCACACGCAGAGCACTCTAATGCTGTTTCAGCTGCACCCTGAACTATGTGCTTGTGTTTCTGCAGAGATTGTAGTATGAGCATTCAAAACTTTGCAGAATAAAAAGTTATTTTTTTAGATGTTTATATAATAGAATAACCAATTTGTACTGCTGGTTAGGGCATAGGGGGCTATATGTGGTTCACAGTCTTTAAGTGAGATCCCATGAAGATCATCTGAATACGATCCATTGGCTCTAACAAGGAATGAGATCAGTGGGATTTAACCTGTCATGCTTCTCTTCTACTGCTAAACATCTATATTCTACCAGTTCCACAATATTCATGTGACTGAATACCCGTTTTAAGCAATGACTTCATATATTTTGATTAAAAACCAGAAAGACAGGAAATGAGATGAGAGACACAGATTTCAGCTCTCACTTTGAGGAGAATGTTTCTTGTTTAAGAAAGGACTGCTTTCTGGTTTAAAATATTATGCCAAGACAACTGATTCAGAAGGGATAACTGTATTAGCAGATTTATGTAAGCAAATGCTGTTCTCTTCTCCCTTCCCTCAAAAAAGTCACTGATGTGGATGAAGACACTTTTTTAAAAAAGCTTAAAGCAAGCAGAAATGCTTTAAAACTTCTTTTAATGTCAGTTCAGCTCACACCATTAATTTCTCATAATGGTTCGTAAGATCACGGTAAGTAAACAAGTAAATATTAAGTAAGTATTTAAAATTGCTTCCTGTGTAAATTTCTTGTTAATAAATTGAAAAAATATTGTGATTAAGGGATTAACAATATTTAGTTTTTGCAGCGATTTATTGGATAGTACTAGTCAAACTACAACACACTTCAGGATGGAAACAGTGACATTCAGAAAATGTCTTAAGGTTTTATTTTTACATTCTGATTAATTCTACAGTAGCATCTAAAGGCTTGATTTTGGTGTAATGCCACCCTGTAGAACTGCCCAAACACACTGCATGAAATGGTCTCTGCCTCGAATATATAATGTTAACAGCTAAAGCAACTGGGAAAAAACAAAGTAAGGTGCATGAAGGTGAAGAAACTTGCTGAAGGTAATCCAAGAACACAGGGGAACCAGGTTTTTTAACATAGATTCAATGCTCAGTCCATTACCATATTCCAGCCACTCTGATTCCTATTTCTTACAGGAGTTCAGTGTTTATGACAAGAAACTTGATGTCAGCTCAAAATAAAATTAAGAACTTAAGATCTAATTGTAGAAAAGCTTTAAAATAATCTGATTGCTTCACTGTGGACAATTCAAAACTGAAGGCAGGCACAGCAGTTCAGCTGAGGTGCTAATATTTTGGTTTAGCACGTGGTAATTTTCTCAAACATCACCTCAATATATATTAGGTTCTGTCAGAGACATCTGCATATAAACAGCATTATTGCAGTAAAATTTCCTGAAATTATACAACTATATAAGTGTATGAATCCAAGAAACAGTGTTTATATTATTTCGGTGAGTATGTGTAAGTTCTTACTAATCAGACCGCTGACTTTTTTTCAACCATGTCCAGTGCACTATGAAAGGAATACATGCATTTATTCCTTTTATGATCTGTGTGTATAGTACCTGAAAAGTTTCTAGTTTTCATTTATCTCACTTTGATTTGATGTAAATGTAATTGGATGAATGATTTGAAAGCATTTATATTACCCATGCCCTACTTCCAACAGTTCCCATTGAAAATCAGGTCTGTGTTTCTTCCCATCAGCACACATTACATTGAGATATGCAGATTCTTCAGAATCAGAATGTTAATAGGAATGTGTGTATTTCATTTTTTCTTCTATTGAGAGCATTTCCTTCTGAATTTTGTATTATAATTTACATAATTTAAAAACAAAATTATACTGTTTTCATAGCAGAATAGACCAATTACAAGTTGAAATGAAAATGTTGATAGTGAAAAATGAATCTATGGAAAAGTGTTAAGATCTCCAACCTGTCTTCTTACTTACTTGAGAAAGAACAAAAAGAAAATATTGAAAAAGCAATATTTCACAATATTCTGTGTGTTTAGAACAGTTCAGTTTTCACATGCCAGCACTTGAAGTGATGAATTCAGAATTTATCTACAGTACATTAAACCCTTAATAACACCATAAAAATTCAAATGCATGTTGCATTTTCTAGAATATTTGCAGATATAGATATATGATATTTGCACTCAGGATATAAGAATAAAAATGTAACTGCATTTTTAGCGCCAGATTTATTTTTTATTTACTCTTCTGAATTTTAGGAAAAAAATGTTGCAAGCCTTTAACAATTTTTTTCAATAAGGAGCACATAAAGGAAGCTAGAATGTGAATAATTGCTCTATTTTCCTGAGAGTTTCATACTTCTAGAATTTGGCTTCTTCAATAATGGCTAAAATAACCCCTTAATGCTGTATTTCTTAGACATTGAGACAGTTCTGCTTATTATATGAGGCTACTGAGTGCCCAGTGCTGTGGCCCCTGCCGTCACTGTTAGAAATCAGGTTACATGAGGGCTACTGACAATCACGAGGCTTCCAAGCTGATGTCAGTTCCATGCCACATGTGCAAGAAAAGGTTCAAAAATTAATCATGACCTGAATCTGTGCCCCCTTTCCCAAACCAAGCTGCTGCAGCCAATGGGAAGCCTCTTTGGGATGTAGAGTGGCTTGTACATTGCAGAAGTTTTCCAGGACGTAGCAGGAAGGAGTTGGGTCATAGATGGTGATGGACTTGCAGGGAGTGGGTCTGGCTCCTGACCTCTGTGCTGAACAGGCAGGACCATGGCAAGGCTCATTTTCTCTTCTGCTGTACTGCATCAACCACTCAAAGCCTGTTCTGGGTGCTCACAAGTGTTCATCAGTTTTGGATGCCAATCAAAGCTGAGTAAAAGTAGAGTTCCAACACACATCTATAGGTCCAGCACTATACCTAAATTATCTTTGTTTAATACTTTATTTTAAAGTGATGTTGTATTTCTTCTGGCTATTGCAAATATTTTAAATATTTTTCTTAACATGACTTTGCAGTCTATGGTTTACTATGAAATATATTGAAATTGCTTGCAATCTTAATTATCTTTCAAAATAACAACTTAAAACCAGTCTGAGGTTATTTTCCCAAACCTAAATAACAGAACTCCTAAAACCCTCCAAAACTATGTATGCAATATTTCAGAATCAGCTCATAAAATGACTCCTATCTCTGTACTATTATAGTTGCTAGCATGCTGCTCTTGAAGATGCAGCATAAAATTTCATGTTAAGTACTGATTTAGATTTTCTTGTTGTTATTCTTGAATATGTGAGCCTGTAGTTGAAAGACATTATGATTAATCTCTGAATTTAATCCTTTGCAGGAATAAAAAGTAGAAGGGACTCAGCATTATTTGTCTTGCTTATGGCAGATGACAAGTACTTGAGTGTTCCTGCACAGAAACAGGCTGCCAGATACGCTTTTAGATCTTCATTTTCTTAAAAATTGAGTGGACAGTGAATAAATATTTGAAGCAGTTCCTCTTTTTGTGTTTCAAAACATTCAACAGAATAAAAGCATAGTACTGGAAAATCTTTAGCCTCTTTAAATTCTAGATCAGATGCAACATTAGTAAAACTTTTTATTTCAATAAAGAAAGCCAGCTGCTATGTTATCTGCCAAGCAAGTTTCATAGGGCCTTTTCTTACAATATTTTTTAACAAAAAAGTATGGGTGTGGAATTCCCCTGCTTGTCCCTCCCTTGTTCCTCTGGTCTCCTTCCTCCTGCCACAGTAATGCAATAACATGCAATACTAAAGTCAGAGAAAGTCTCCCATGTCCTGACCTTTAGTACTGGAAAAGGTAGACTTCTAATAGATCAATTGCTAGGCTGTCTTCAGGTACTGTGCACTGTATTTACCCAAGCTCACTTGAGATGCTATTTGTATTTATTTTAAATACTCGTCTAATCTCTCTGCATTTTGGAATCTTATGCTTTTCTCTGTCAACTTAGAATTTGGAAGAAATCTTTTCTTTTCAGTACATTGTGTTGTTTTTAATAACGATTGTTCTTTCAACAAGGATCTCAATCTATCTCTCATACTATCCTAATCTTTTGGCATAGGTTATTGCTCTTTAACATGAATCACTTGAAAATGCTCCAAATAAATCTTCTCTTAGCTTAGCTGGGAAAAGGAAGCATGTTGTGTAGATGAGGAATTAGCAATTTCAGAACTGAGCTCCTTCTTGAGCTCCTCCGGAGTGTGAGGCATAGTCTGGAACATCATCTGGTCAAAAGGTGTTCTCTTCTAGGGACAGTAGATCTTTGTTACATGCAGGATGTCATCAATGCTGTTTGGGCAGTGTTTCATGGCATATGATTTTTGTTTTTTCCAATTTTTGCTTTCTGAAACCTCATCTTAATTAGAGTACATGTTCTGAAACTGCTAAATTACAGTCACAAATTCACACTGAACTCACAGAAGATCTACTCTCATATCTCTTGGAATTTAACCCCATTTTGTCACCCAAAGAGCTTTTAGAGGGATAGAGAGGTTTTGAGGCTGTTGGTCATGCTACACAGGTAGTAAGTACACAGTCCCCTGTACTACATGTGACTTTTTTAGGAAAGACGGGGAAAGAATTTGGTGTAAAATTTTGATGGGATTTATTTTCGCATTCTGAAGTTGAGCTTCCTTATTATTGGCATTGCTAATTTTATCTGTAGGCATACTACAGACTTACCACATCAAAACTCTTTACTTGAGTTTAGAGTTATTAATTGATTAAACTTAGCATCCAAATATATTGTTTGGATGCATAGTCAAACATTTTGTTCACATTTCAGCTCTTTCAGTCTGACCTTTCTGACTATTATGTGTGATGAGAAGTATAAAACTGCAGTTTTAAAAAAGATAAACTTCCAAATTTTGGACATACTGGGATACTCACCTCTGCTAGAAGAGAATAAGTATTGAGAAATTAGAGGGGAAAATATTTATCCATAATGCACATCATAAATTCTACCACCTCAAATCATTGGATATGCATGATGGGTTTCTCATAAGATGTGGTGGATCTGCCTGTGTAAGGGTAAGCAGTGCCACAATACCCAAACCCTATTAGAGAAAAAATGGCTAAGAGAAGATCATCACATTTTTATGACTGCCATGGTCCTTATTTTTCAAGAACTAAAGTCAAAAGCATTATTGCATAACTGTTATAGAGCTTTTTTCCAGAACTGAGCTTTTCTGGGTTAAAGGACATTTCATTAAAGTCTGACAAAGTCTAGGATGAGCTGAGCTTCCATGAAATAGCTAAAGTAGTCGAATGTGTTATTTAGAGTAAACTTCTGTGCACCATAATGGGCCTTGCCTTACAGGTGAAATATATCCTATGAAATTTTAGATTTTTTTAAGACAGATATCTATTTCAAAGCAGGTTGGTTGGGCTGTTTTTGCCATCAGAGGTTAAACAGTAAGATGCAATGAAAATCATCAAATCTAAACCAGACAGCATCTTTAAAATAAGATGACTCATGGTCTAGAAAAGGCTGTTTATCTCTGTATATCTTTATACAGCTGTCTGGGATGTATGTCTACAATTTGGTTGGCTAATCTTAGCCTGGATTATTAATTACCCATGCTAATTCCATGTGTGTGTGTGACTTTAATGAAAAAATCCCCAGTTAGAGGTTTTCTTGTGTTTTTTATCTGTAACTCTAGCTTTGATCTCCTCATGTCTCACAGTCAGACAGTGAATACTATAAAACCACCTACCCCTCTGTGAAACTTCTGATGTTCCATTTTTTGTCAGTCCCATGATCTGTAACTTGCAAACAAGCAATGAGAAGTAGGAAATGAGACGATGTTACCAAACCAAGTGTTCAGAAGTCCTGAATTTAATGCCAGTAATTGAATCACTGATCCAGTTGGTTCATATATGTTCTTGTGTTCATGTCTTGGGCATATACATTCAAGGATTGCTGTTCAGATAATTATTTTTTTAGCTTTGTAGTACCTGTAGCATATGATCTGGGTTCTACACACTATGTGGTACACATGAGAGTAAGAGCACTGGAGCTCATTCCTCAGTTTACTTCCATTTGTTGTTTGTGTTACACTTTCTGTTTTCTCCCCACTGTTTAGGTGCATCACAACCCTTTAAATTTTTAATTTTTAATTGCTTTACCTACTTTTTCAATGCTTTTGAGTGTTTTTACTATTTTATTTTTTATTTTATAATTTTGGTCCTGGGTTTCCCCATCTCGTTCCTAAATCTCACACCGTGGTGTCTGACTTTGGCCCAGAAAGTGTGTGGTTATGATCTCCCCTGGCATCAAGGGCTGTGGTAGAGAATTTTTGGTCTCTAATGGGCCTACCCAGTTGTCTTTCCTATCTGGAAGAAGAAATCACCACAGTTAAATATCCTGCAGGGCACTTAAATAAAGAGCTAAAAAGAAATTAAATGGGGTATTCCCAGCTGCTTGATACATTTACATACAAAGGCCTGCACATTTTCCTTCTTCAGCAGTACTAGAATCAGCCAGAAATGAAAAAAAAATCTAATTAAAAACACCCTTGGTTCCAGGACTGCTCTCTGACACAGGTTCCTTGAGACACAGGAAGTTGTGCTCTTGTCAGCTGGGCTCCAAAACCAGATAAAATGGGTCTTCAGGACCCATTCACGAGAATTGCTGAGTTTCTGGTTTACTTTGTTGGTAGAACACAACCTTTTAGAGGGCCACTCACCTTTGTGTGACTACAACAGAAATGTCAAACAGACAGTGGAATTCTTCTAAGGTAAGGGAACATTCTCAAACCTCAGATTGTGATTACCCACTTCCCTGACGGCCAGACAGGCAAGCTCAAGGTTTCATCATTGCTCCATGTCTGAGTAGCTGGCAGGGCAGCAGCCTGGAGCAGCAGCTGGAGTTGTGCTCTGTGTCACTGGTGGCGTTTTAGGAGCAGTGCTGCACTTGGCAGGGGCTGTGCTTCAGTTTTTGTTCATGTCATGGCTTTGCACACTCCTGTGCCTCCCCTGTCTGTAATCACAGGGTCCCAGCTGGAGCTATTCACAGAATGACTGTACATACACACATCCAGAGGAGAAGGGCATCCTCGCTTGGATATCACAAGGATGCTCACTTGTGTCCGACTTTGAAATGTGCCACTAGTGTGTACACTCCCAACCTTTTCTCCTGTGACAGTTCCCCTGTTGAAGGGTTTGCTCTCGTCTCTGGACTCTTTGAGAGCAAGCAGCCCTCTCTGCCCCTTTTCTGCTGCATGAAGGGAAGGTGGCTGGCAGCGTGCCCTCTGCATGTCCTGCTGGGAGAGAAACTCCCCTGGTGCCAGCACACGCCCCGCCTGTGAGTTCCATATGGCACCAGGTCTCACAGGAACAGTGAAAGGTCAGCAGCATGTCTTTTGCCTTGGAACTTTCCTTTACTCTACGGTCCCATCCTGACACCTTCTGGGCAGGAGCCTTTGTGTGGGGATGAACTCAGCAGCCTGAGTTGTCAGTTCCCCTGTAAAATCCCTTAGCTATAGGAGGGGTGAGGGGGAATATGTTTAGAGAAGTAATTTTCCATATTTGTGTGATATTATTAATCCAAATAGCTGCACAGGATTCATTCTACTTAATTTCACAAAACAAAATCGCCATCCTGTGTGTGACTAAATATTTCACAGAAATGGATAAAGAATAATTTAACTAAGAAGTACTGTCAACCTAGCTAAAATTTGAACCTCTGAACTTGTAAGATGTGGAAGTTCATAACACTGTGGTCTTGCTGTCACAAATGTGCCCAAGCACACACACATGCATACACACACACACAAAAACCACATGTCCACATGTACTTGCAGTTTCCCAGAATAGTACATATTTACAGAAAACGCTTGTGTGTAGGACTGCTGTGGCAGGATTTTATACTTTATACCTGGGAGTGGGTAGTTTACAACGTTTGCTAAACATAACAGCATTTTAAGGAAGGAATATGCAGGAACACTTGGCTTTCCATCCCACAATATATTTTGACCCTTTTTTGAACATTTTTCATATGTAGCACAATTACTAAAATCCCAGTTGTTTCCTATTTTCTTTGTTGTAGACGTTTGTTATGTACATATGTTTTTTGATTCAGATGGCATGATAAGGGCTGGTTTAAATCATGTTGGGTTTTTTTATTTTCTTGTTAATGGAAATTATCTCCTTTAAGGAGTTTCATGGCCAACAGCAATGTCACCTTTGTTTAGTGTATTTGGGGGCTCATTCCTTGTTCAGATGCCTAGAAGGCCTCAGCACAGAAAAATGTTGCCTAATCTTTAATAGAACTCAGAAGTCTTGCTGAGAAGTTGAAACAGGATTAGAAAATGCAGTATCTGATCCTTTGAGGACAGCTGCTTCAAAGGAGCTATACAAAGCTGGAGGAAAAAAAGAAGAGTGAATGAACAAGCTTGAATCCTTTGAAATATTTACTGTTCAATGAATTTGGAGCGGAGAGGGGAACATGATGAGGCATTCCCACTCCTGAAGGGTGATGGTATCCTTTTCTTTTATTAATAGCAAAAGTATGATATTACTACTTTGACGTTCTTTTGTTTGATAGAAGCTGGAGACACTGATTTAAGTATTATACCATATATACATATATACCTATATACATATACACACATGAATATGTGAAAGTGGTAGAAAAAAGCTTAAAAAGTTCCATTGATTTCTCAAGATTGTCTTTTTTTCAGGAATACTTCAATTCCTTGTAAAACACATTCAATAACTGGTCAATAGCCATCATATATTAAACACTAATCATTAAGAATCATTCTTTTACATGGTTTACACTATCACTCAATGTCTTGGTAGCAGTTCCTCTCAATTTAAAAGCAGTTGGGGGCCTTGAGTTCTTGTTTTGTCTCTCTGCATCAGATGGAGGTGTGTACGTCCTGATAAAAATTCAGACTTGGCAGGCACCTGTTCCCTTGTCACACAGTGTGTACCTATCCTGTGCCTGAATTTATTTACTCAGCCACTATTTGCAAACATCTGTGCAGTTCTCCAGTTTCCTCCAGTTTCTTCTCTCCATTTTTTGGGGTTTTGTTGGGTTTTGTTTTTTGGTTTTTGTGGGGGTTTTTTCCTGGGTTTTTGGTTTTGTTTTGTTTTTTTTTTTTTCCTGTTTTATTTATTTTATTTATTTATTTATTTATTTATTTATTTATTTATTTATTTTTGGAAACACAGTCTTCAGATTTTTGTTGATAAACTTGAACGTTTTCATTATATATTTCCTTATGCTCATCTTCTGAAAGCATCTTAGAGGATCACCTGATCCGTAGAGTAAACTATAGTTTGATAAAAATGGGTGGGCTTTCATCTCTCCAGGTGACCATTTTGTCATCAAGACAATATGATCCAAAGGACACCATAGCACACCTTAGATGCCAAGGGACTCAGCCAGTGTTATCCATGCAGTGTTGTGTTTATACGAACTCCTAAATGCTAGGGAAGCTTTTCAAACATAAACCAAATGTGGCTGTTAATATTTTATTGAGTTGCTGTATGGAGCCAGTAAAACTCAGTGTGGAGGAACAGCTCTTGCCAGCCCAGCCTGAGAATGAGGATCCCTGTAACCAGGCATATGCCCTTCCTGTATGGTATTGGGTTTTTAACTGCATTTAGTGCAAAGGTAATAAGAGCTTGCTAATAGATTTAGGAAAAATAATTGTTGAAAACAAAACCCAGTCTTGAGTCAAAAGTTCATTGGTTTTGAGAGGATTGTGAAAATATTTCAGGGGAGGCCTTAAATTCTTCAGTGCATTGCTATTTATCTATGGTCATGCACATGCTAAATAATGATATTAAATAAATTACTCTCCTGTTGTGTTTTATAATAGAGCAAAGCCTTCCAGCTATATAAACAACACTTTATTTTTCCAGCATTATGGAATAAAATGGAGAAATGGCCTTGTGGGTTGACTATTTGAGGTTCATGACTGAACAGCAATTTCCAAAGTTGAGCTTAACTGTGATAAGTTATGCCTTTTGTAATGCTCACTCATGCAAATTAAGGCATCTTTTGAACAACCTGTGCACATGAAATTTCATATTTGGTAAATCTTATGTATTTCCAATCATGTTGGAAGGAACTGCCAGTGTTTTAAAAAAGCAATTTATTTTGTCGTCTTTGAAGTAGCTGATGTATTAGTAACCCTGCCACCTTTGAAATTAAACAGGATTTTGTCTGCAGTTTGAACACTCTGAAGTGTTCTTCTATTTTTAAATCTCATATGCGTATTTGAAATGCCTTCAGCTCTCCTGCAAATGGGTTTTGTTTAATGATTGCTGTTGTCTCTAAATGGGTCTTGGCATTTTTATTCAGTTGGTGATGAAGCAATTATTTTCCCTAATTGAATGTACAGGGAATGACTTGAGACAGGGAGCAAACAACATCACATAGTCATGGGCACTTTAGGATAGAGAAGGTCATCCAAAATATGGCATAGCAGCCTTTGTATTTCATCTTATAACTCTCCCAATATATGAGTAATTTTAATGTCTGTGACCCAAAGGCTTTATTACTTCCTCAAAGCAGAAGTGAAATATTCACTTTACATGTGTGCAGCTTGCCAAAGAAGTATCCCAAATGATGTTTGCCAAAGCACATTGGTTTTGGTACACTGCTTGTTATCATTAACTGCTCAAGTACTGCACTGGTGAGTACAAATAATAGAAAGATAGATGTGCTGTCAGAGCCTTCTGGTTACCTGAGGTATTTCACCACAGAATCTGAGCAATGGAAGGAAAGACACCTTTGAGCCAGACCTGCAGGTCTCGGGTGCTTGCAACAGCAGTGGATGTTTGTGCATGCTGGGAAGGTAGAAATGTCCCAGTCTTTTCTCTCCCAGTCCTTTGCTGCCTATAGCTTAGAGCACTGCAAAAAGTACCTTACTGTCACTCCTTCGCTGTTGATCATCACCCAACATGACAATAAATAAGTTTCAGGCTGAATCAATCACTTAATTCCTTCAAAGAGTCTTAAAAACATACTGATTTCTACTGAACTGTATTGATGGAAAAACTAAAGAAAGAAGGGAGCTTACTAATTGCATAGCAATTGAGCAGTGAGATAGGAAAGCTTAGGAAGAGGATGAAGTTAACAAGAGAAAACTGAGCTATGTTTTAGAGAGCTCTCACTCACTGAGAGCCCTGTTCAATGCACATCTGTTGGTAAGAAAGGAAACCAGGCTAGGTTTACTGAGACTGGCAAAATAAGTAATATTTGAAAATACCATATGGATAACATCAGTCACTTGGTACTGGACAAGGTGAACTATGAGGTTAATCTAGTATGGACTATCCCATTGATAATTTTGGCATGTGCTCCATAAAATTGGCTGCCCAGGGAGACATTGTTTTTTTACTCTGTGACACAAGAGACCCAAAGCGGTCAGAAATCCAGTGACTGAAAGATAGTACACACCAGATAGGAGGTATTTGTTAAAATTGCATGTGCTAGGCATTGCTGCCCTAATTTCCCTGTATAATTGCTGGATTTGTATTGTAGTGTATGCATCACTAAATTTCCTAAAACTGCAAAGCAATTTGATCAGCTCTGTTGAAGAGTTTTTTTTATGTCAAACATTCTAAAATACTGATTGTGAAAGAACCATGAAAGAGAAAGCCACAGAATCCCTTTAAAATATGTCAAACAAATAAAGCAAGGACAAAAATCAGGTGACAGAAATTGCATTTATTTTTGTGAACAGGCAAAAATGGAATTTTGCTGTAAGTTTAGTCATGCTTTGCCATCACTTAGCACCGTTATTGTTGCACTAACATAGCATAACTCTTTTTGTCAATATATTTCTGTTAATTTGACAGCCTTTGGTAACATTCAGATCTCTCTTGGGATGTTAATATGTCCTGGGCTGAAATGAATAGAGTGTGCAATCACGGTTTGTAGCCCATTAAAAAATTATTTTCTTCTTCAGAAGATTAAAGAAACCCATATGCATGGTTTGAACTCTCCCCTACTCATGTGGTGGGGAATGGAATAAACACAAATAGAAAGTGGTCAGCGTCCTTGCAGTGTGCTGTTGCACTGTGTCTGGCCCTGGGAGGGCTCTATGGATTTGACTGCAGTGCCCTGTCAGAGGAGTAATCCTTCACTCAGAGTCAGGTGAAGTGTCCCTAGAGCTGTGGCACAGTGTATCTGCCACCTACCTGTGGATGCCGGTGAACCCCCAAATTCTTGGAGGTTGAGTGTGTGTGTGTCTAACAGCCACTTTGAAAACATTGGGGCTAAAGAGGTGGACAAGTCATTGTGCTCTTAAGTAAGACATTATGGTCAGTGGTTTTTTGTCTTCCATATGATAATCATGGTCTTGTTAGATTTCCACATTCCCATGGAAATGAAGTTAGGATGTGCACAGAAACACTGCCGTTCATTTTGTATTCTTTCCAGTGCACTTTTCATCTACACATCATGGAGCAGAAAATGAGAGGCTTGCACTCCCCTAATTCTCACAGGGGATCATTAGGATTCCCCACTGTTGTCTAATCATGTGCTGTCCCATTGATGTGTAGTCAATTGATGGGTAATTGTGTTTTATGCAGTAGATCTTGCTTGAGTAAAGCAGTGTGTTGGCTTTAGTTACGAGAAACTGGTATGGATTTTAAGCTCTTAAATGAACAACAGATCATTCTGTGCTTCACAAAGTGTAAGCACTAAGTATGGAGAATAAGTAATAGGGAAAGGAACATTTAAAATTTATGTTTGCACAAAGATGTTTGTATGGAAGAAGTATATCAGATGCATGGCAGATCAGCTTTTTTTTCATTTTTGAAATGCTGGAAGGAGTTTATAAATAAAACTGCCAGTGCATTAGAGGGGCTGCCTTAGCCACTGGAGTGTGCCTGTCATAACAGACTGGATTGAGGTTCCTGCTATGAGCTGGGGAGCTGTGAGGCCTGAGCAACACTAGGGAGAGTAAATGAGTGGTGTGGAGGAAAAAGTTGTCTTCAGACTCTTTCTTTATTGTGTGTGCCTTGTGCTCTGAGCTGCAGTCATTAGTCTGTAGTGGGTGAATGGATTAGGGCTCTGGCTGAAGCTGTGCTGGGTACCCAGGCCTCTGGATAACACTGCTGAGTGATTTCTGCAGTTTGAGGGAGTGCAGGACCCTGCAGTCTAATTTGTAGATACATATTAGGAAAAGAATCCCTCAGCACCAGGGCAGTTATGGTGAGCCCCACAGTGTCTTGTGGGCATAGGCCATTATTTGTAAAACAAAACCTCTTCCCCACAAAGCTATAGCCAGGCTGGGTGGAGGGAAGGCTGACTTCTTTCATGGCAATATAGTGAATTCACTGACCCTGTCAGCTTCATTTCCTATGGTCTAGCTGGTTAGCCCTGAAAGTGCTACTGTCTTCCAGGGTTTTTGCAGGAGGGGGCTGTGCCTGTCCCAGGCAGCCAGTGGGGTCATCTGCTGGGGGAGGCACTTTGGGCTGTCTGACATGGCTTGGATTTTGCTTTGTTGGCACCTCTATGGGGTATGCTGGGGTGTTTTGAAGCTAGTGGTATTGTTAGGCTGAGTGACATTAAACCAGGAACCTTCATGAGCATGTGGGAATGCCTCTCTGGTGCTGCAGGGCAATATTGATTAGCCTCAGTCTGAATCTGAGAGTGGCAGCACAGGAAAGGTTACTTAATATTATTTTGTGGCAGCACATTTGTTTTGCAAAGGGCTGTTTTGAAGGTCAGCCGTTTGCACGTACGGCTTTTCCCAGTTCCCTGCCTGCCTTCAGCTCACAGCCAGGCTGGTTATTACTTATAGTCGTTTTTTAGGTTGTGTTTGAGATGAAGACAAGAGGTAGGGCAGATTATCAGTGGTGGCTGACGAGGGTGTTATGATAAGACATTAGCTAGGGATAGGAGAAAAGGGAGAATATAATGCATCCGCTTGTCTGTCTGGTAATGGTGTGGCAGTTTCTGTTTGTGCACATACAATGCTGGTAATTCGGTGTGTTGAGAACCACTAATAGAAGGTTATAAAGCCTTCAGAGTTGTTCCAGCTGCTGTTTTATACAGATGCACCACAGTAAGAAATGATGAAATTTGCTTCTAGCAAGTTTTCTTCCTCTTATTTTAATACACCTTGTATACTAATGTGTCTATTATAAAAATCCATTTTCAGATTTCAGACCCAAAGATTTTTTTAATATGCACCAGCTCTCTCAGACAAGGCAGACACAATTTTTTAAACGTATTTTTCAACAAAATCAAGGAAAAAGGGTGTATTATGATGAATTTTGTACAAAGGTACACCAGAAAATAATCAGAATGAAGACTTAATCCTTTGCTTTATATTTTTTGTTTCTTTTCTTTCTTATATAACTTCTATAGCCTTTTTTTCTAGTCCTTGTCTAAAGATTGGAAAATTCATAGTAAAAGATATATGTGATCACAATCTGATCTTTATTGTGTAGGCAAAATCTCCTGACCTTCAAATGCAGAATTCCTTCAGTTTACTGACTCCATTGATTAAAAAACTCTTAGGAAAGATGAGGTGGAACTGTAAATGTTCAGGAGGATTAAGAGGTTTGAAAACGTTGAACTGAAACCAAATCTGTAATTTGGCCACTAAAGTTGAATTAATTATTCCTCAGTGAAGCTATTTTCACTGCTGTAAGGTAAAGAAGTACTAAATATTACTGTAGCATTACTGATTATTAAAATGGAGGTAAAACTGAGTATTCATGCTGTATGAGAAGGCAGAGGAGCAGTACAAGAGGTTGTAAATATTATGTCATATTTTTATTCCTTGACAGACAGCTGCTAACACCTGGTATTAGAAAATTTGGGCATATATGCCAAATAAAATTAGTTCCACATTGTTCGTTGTGGCATTTTCAAGACATCCACTAAATCTCTCTTCCACTCACCACTCTCTTATTGCCTGCAGAGAGCTTTGCCAGTACTTGATCAGTCATCATCTAATGTCTGCATTTAAGGAAAATAAAAGCTCGTTTGATGTGAGCAGGGCTCTTGCCACGAAGAGAACTCTGGGCTTTTCAGGTTTGTCACAAGTTGCATGTGTGTTATCTTCACAATATGGCTTTAGACGTTAGAAGGATGAAGAATGCAGTCTATTCCTACCTCTTAACAGGTATCAGGACTATCCTGTTCACAGGGATGGATGTGTTTTTGAGGCAGCCACCATGCTAATTACTTCTTCCTCAACTTGGGGATTCCAGCTTGCTCATTAAACCAGAAATACCAAAGTCAACAACCATCTGGCATTTAGTACTTTCTTTTTAGCATCTTCACTGTTACTGGTACATTTTTTTGTCGTATTTTACATGACCAGTTGCAAACAAGAGTTGGTTTTCAAGTGTAGAAACAGCTGGTAACAGCAGATTGGGAATGCTGGAAAGCAGAGATGAATTGCCCAGGCCTATCAGTTGCACACCAGAGGGATGTAGGAATTGAAATGCCAGTGTTTTGGAGAGAGGGTGATCAATGTGAGTTTGAAGCTTGTCTCTGCCTCAATTCAAGTGACAAAATATTCCTGACATTAGCTTTAGGAGAGACACACATATTACCTGTGAATTGGTTAGGGACTGCCTCGTGAGGAGAACCTTTTGATATATTATCACCTGAAATTTTCATCTGTTTCATAGGAGAATTGCAGTATTTTTGAAACAAACACAACCAAGACTCATCGTTTCACAGCAAGGACAAGAAAATAGAAATCTCAGTGGTAGACTCACTTTGAAAGAAAGTAACTAACAGGTAGCAAGCCTACCTCACTCCAAAGATAAAGGTTATAAGAGCATTCCTTTACAATCAGTGCAGAAGCTCAGTGGCCATCTGCTGATTAGAAAACATAAATGAAAGTGTGAAGTGTTTTGCTTGGCATATTGTAATGTCAGCTACCCATATCTGCAATTTAAGATTATACTACACTGGGAAAAAAAGCAAAAATAACCCCAAAATATCTCCAGCCTTTTCAAACTAACTTTTGCCTAGGCTAATTCTATTACATATTATATGTGTAGAATTAAGTATTTAAAAATTACTGATTACTAGTTACTAATTTTTGATTACCCTAATTAAAAAGCAGCAAGTCTTTTATTTCCCTGCTAAATGTTATAGTCAAGACTTTATCCTTCTGTAAGTAAAATTAGAAATATGTAAACTTGAGTCTAGATGTGTCTCCTGTTGGGTCTATATATTCACTACAAGCACAAGGGTCAGCTGGGGTAGGAATCACCAACCTATGCATATCATAGAATATTCCTTGGAGAGGATAGCTGTGAGTCTTTTGTGAGTTACTGTGTCCATCAGTACAACTGGCTCTCCTAGGGGTTGTGCTCAGGCTGGAGAGATGTCCCAAAACACCTCATGCACAACTGTGGATAAATGACCGAATGTAGATTTGCATGTATCATGCAAATCTGAAAATAAAAGGAGGGCAGAAACACAAACATGTATAAAGATTTATCAGTAACCTGGTAAGCAGAGCTTAGAAAAAAAAAGAGGCCTTTGTTCAGCATATTATCAGCTTTTCTCTTGTGTCTTTAATTATTTGTACCAGTAACATTTCTCAAGGTGTTGGTAGGAATTTCTGCATGAGCAAGGCTGCAAAATATAATTTTACTACTGTCAATACCTTTTGAGGTATATGGCTGCTTCATTCTGTGAAAATTTATTCTGATGGGTAACTCTCCAGAAGCCAGCTGAAACATGTACCTGTATGAATTTATTTTGGATGTAAAATTGCATGACAGAAATGCAGTATTTCCTGTGAATTATTACTGTAATCCTTCCTAAGTCTCTTGTCTTACATTACATTTCCTAAACTCATGGTAAAAATGCTGTAGTTTTTAGGCATGTATTTCAAAGGTCAGCATGGAGTTATATCTCAATTCATATATAAGAAAGAAAAATAATAATTGCAAGAAAGTGTTGCTGTTAAAAGGCCAGTGATTTTTAATAAATCTTCTTCTTGTTTTTACTTCATTGGCAGCATATGATTTCAGGGAATGAAGCCAAAGTGGACTTTAGTGCCAGTTAGTCTCAGTTGCATACAGCAACTCCTTAATTATCACTTAGCTTCCCCTTTATTGTGCTCTGTGCTCCTTAGTTTATAAGGATTGCTTTCAGTAAGATAATTAAAGTCAATATAAATGTGCTTGGAGATTAATACCTTACCTGTTAATTTGTTTCCAGCTTCTCATCTCTATTGTTAAAATGTACATCAGGTAGGAATCTGAATAAACTTAGTTTTGGCTTTTAGCTGATGGTTCTTGCTGCCTACCAAGAGTGCGAAGCCATAAAAGACATCTGGCAATAGGGAGGAAAAAACTCTAAATATGATTTGAATGCTAATTGTACTTCAGGTTTTTTAAGACATCTCGCCAGAAGCCTTATTTTAGTCTTTTATGTTCTTGTGTTTCCGGGCTGGTATGACCTGAAAAGAGAGAATGAGATTGTAATTTCCCTTCTGCTGGGGGCGAATATAATTTATTTTTCTTATTATTATTGGACTCTCTTAGCATGAATTAAGACTCATTGCTTTAAAGACACATGCGTTTAATAACAGGGATTTGATGTCTGCTGATCTCAGTGCCCATATGTAGTCTCCTACAGATCAGAAGCAGTGCACAGCTGCAGATATTTGTGCACATGAAGTGCCTTACAGGACCACTGCCTAACTGCATGCATTTTACATGCTTTTCTTCTGATATGGATCTAAAGCTGCCAACAACAGCGTGGGAGCAGCAAAAATTAAAAGGAAAAGGAAGGAATGTTTCCAATAAAAGTCTGCCTCCCTTGCATAGTCTAAGTGACAGCAAGCATTCCAGCTTTGAGGGCTTTCAGTTGGCATTGTATGAAAATATTTTTCAAAGTGGGGACAAAAAGATGAATATAAAGAGGGGGAGGAAAGGACTGCGGCACCACTGGGCTTCATTCGAATTTGCAGCCAAGGCTGTGGAGAGGGAAGCGATGACAACTGTGGAGTTATATGTGCATAAGAGCAAAGTTTCCCACACGTGTTCTCATCAGTATCACAGTTTGGGGTGCTTGGTAATGGAGATTTGGGCTTCAGCCAGTAGGGAGGCAAGGCCAACCACAAAGTTCAGATCTGGATCCAAATGCCTGTGTGTTTGGGAGTAGTCATCCCTCTGGTTTGAGATTTTATTCGTCTTAGCCATGCACAAAAATAAGTAAGAAACATGAACAAAGATGATTTTCAAGTTGAAACTGTAATACTTTAAGTATTTAAGCCCTTTAGCAGCTTTTATTAACCAGGGGATTACATGAGATTTTCTGTGCCATTTACTTTATTTTAGCAAATTTATATATGACAAGTACTTTGTCATTTGTACTGCAGATCAATCTTAAATGAGCCTGAGATCAGGTTTGGAGTAAATACCACTTGTGCCTCCATATTAAGTCTTGTGCTTTAGGGAGCACCTGGTTATCTGCAGGAGAGAGAGTGAGCTCCTACCCTACTCTAAAACCAGCTCTTTAACCATACTAAGGGAGAAGAGATGGAAGCCACTGTGCTGGCAGTGATGTGGCAGCCACCAGCCAATGTCACAAAACCGTGGGCAGAAATGGCCTCAATGAGTTGCACTTGCTGTAGGACATCACTGCATTTTGCTAAACAGCCCCATTTTCTGCTTGGAAGATCTGATCTCTGTCCCATTTCTGAGGACCCTGCTGCTACAAGCATAAAAATGGACATCCTGTGCTTATCTTCCTGACCTAATTGAATTGGTTAGAAGATACAGAAGATGCTAGAGATGGCTTAATTTATTTGAACTTGGGAAGAAGGCCTTGGTTGCTGGAGTTGGTGTGGCAGCAGCCTATAACCTTCTCCTTTTTCTTTTGCACTTCTGTTATGGCAGGAGCTCCTTAATTCTTGAAGGTGCTATAAAATCCCTACTTCTTGTAAGAGGAAGTCTTTGCTAGAGTTTCACTACCTGAAATCCTAAAAGGCACTTCCTCTGCACACAGGAGTTCTGCCTGAGCTGGGGTCCAAAGCACATCCAGAAGCTCCTTTGTAACAAGAGAAACTGGAATTGTTTCAATCATTTTTCATTTTATTCCATTTCAACCACAGATAAAACCAGCACCAGTATAATTAAACAATCTTTCATATATTGATCAGATTCTGAAATTTGCATTTAACACTATAGCTACAGTGGCTCGTGACGTATTATGTAGAACAGACAAGTTTTGAAGAGAATATTTGCTTTGTTGGTGGTGGTTTTGTAAAAAAAGAAGCTAGTGGCCCTTTGTAAAAGCTCAGTAAGTCAGGGTCTCCTAAATAATAAATGTCTGTCTTGAAAATAGGGCTGTCCCATGCTCCCTTATGTCCTGGTGGTTAGGTCACATGAAGCAGACAATTGAGCAAGCACACTGTGTAAGTCTGATAATCAATAGGTCCTTGGAAGCAGCTGTTCATGCTTTAGCAGTTCTTTTAAAAGGACATAATAATTTTAATGTAAACCAAAGGTATTTTTTTTCCTGGGTCATACAAAAATAACACATCCAAGCAGTCCTCGTGCCCCTTCTAATTATACGAGCTACTGATTCTGGATTAGTGTAGATCATTCCAATTCACACTGTTCCTGTTAAGATGAAGTTGGCATCAAAATTAACCTATCTTATAACTACTACTGTATATGATATAATTAAGGAGTAATCCCTTTCAAAATTGGTCATTAGCATTAGCTAGCAATTTGCTAAATTCACTTCAAAAGGTTAATGCTACAACTATGGTAAACAATAACTAATTTCATGGGGATTTATTGCTGTTAAAAAATACAATCAGTTTCTAATAGCAATACTTAATTTTTTTTAAAAACGGTAGATTGGTTGAGTGCACTCAGATTGCTTTACAATGGATATTTTCCTGGCAGATGAGTAATCCTCTGCTAGTAATTTCAGTTCTGAGTTCTCAGATTTAGCGCTTCAATTATGCATTCTTCGTTTGTTTTATTAATTGTTTGGTTATATTTGACGATGCTGAACTATACATGCATGCATAATATATGACATATTATTCATGAAATTTTGCACTATGACAGGCTCTGGTTACTCATGAGTAATACAGCAACTGTCACATAATAAATAGAGTAAAGTGACTTTATGTAAGCTTGTTCTAAGTTCTTAAACATAATTATCTGAATTGTTGAAAGGAAATAAGTGCTGAAATTACCATGATGCATGATGTAGTAATTCAAGGAAATAAATTTGTATGCAATAGGTAGAAATCTTCTAAACATGTTTATGACAGAAACAAATGAGATAAATGGAGATATTCTGTACTTAATACCAAGGCTGAAAGTGGCCAAGATTGTCATGCTAACCCTTGCTGTAAATTTCTGCCACTTTATTAACTACAGAAGAACTAGATATAATTACATAGGCATAAAATTTACCTGTGAAGAAGTATTGCTGCTGTGTGGAGCTGAATTTCTTGTGAGATTGACCCTGCATGGTAGGAAACACACAACTGATGCATTCTTTGAGTTACAGTACTCTGGAAAGCCTGGTTTCATGTCTCTTCTGGTCATAAAACACAATGACCTCAGCTCCCTCTCAGTGCCTTCAGATGCAAATATTCTGCCCTGGAAATCTAAGGAAACCTGTCTTTGGTTTGAATCAAACAAAATGGAGTTTGCTGAGTTGCCAAGGCTCGTTTCAGATGCCTTTGAGGTCTGTGTGGCAGGTGTGTGCTGTCCTGGTGCCTTGTGGGAGCACTGCACGGGTGTGTTCTTCCCTCATCTTCACTCCTCCTGTACTGCTCACTCCCCAAATCTTGTGCACAGAGATATTCCTGAATTCAGCAAAAGGCTGAGAGCCTGATCACAGACTTTGCAGGTGACAGAGAAGGTGAAGCGACAGCCACTGGAACTACAGCTCCCGCAATTCTCCAGCGCTTGGGGATTGCAGATTTTGTACTGAAGTTGATTTTCTTGAAAAGTAACATTACATAAGGACTCAGGGAAATATACCGTGCTTGCATTAAATGTTTTGAGGCTTTACTTTCAAAATACTTTTGTTTGCATTGAAAGTACCAGGAAAAAAACACAGAAATTTTCAAAATAATAAAAAAAACCCCCTCAGAACATTTCATTCTATAAAGCATTTTGAATTTTTCCTTAGCTGCATGATGTTGCACTGGTCTTGTTTTTAGACAGTAAATAATTTTTCAGTGATTTCTCAGAATATAGGGGTTTTGTATGCAAAGAAGGAAAAATAATGATTGCAGATAAATGTTGCCACTTACTGAATTCCGAAAAATGCATACTAACCTTCTTCTTTGAACTTGCAGAGTAAAATTATTTTTTAAATTTCCAAATATTTTGTTAAATCCTCCTCCTTGTTGCTTTTCTTTCCCCCTTGAAAGCCTGTATTAACATTTCTACTTTAGGACTTTCACCAGTTGTTTAAATTAGAAAATAATTTTGAGATAATTTAACCTCTAGATAGCAGAAATTAGTAGAAAGTATGACTTAAAGTGAAATCAAAGAGATCACTGGTACAGTAATCCATTACACTTCTGCTGTCTGTTTCTTGTTGGTTGTTATTCACTTGCAGCACAGTCAGTAACTTCAGAGGAGACAATCAGACCTGAGCAGAAAGAACATCAACCAACCTGTCAGGAGTAACACCTCCAAATTCACAATTTTTATTATATTTTTATATTTATATTTTATTCATATGTGCTGGACAGTACCTCCAGCTTCATTAAGACAGGGCTAATTGAACATAACTGTTCTTTCCTGGGTTTCTACGGAGAACTAGAAAATAGTATCTGTTAATTGCCTTGCAAATCTCAGCATTTTATCAAGAGAGGAAGGCATGACAGCAAAGAGTTCATTTGTGGAGTAGGTTCTACAGATTAGATTTAAACATTTAGATAGGTATTCATTTTTTAATCATAATTTTGGATCCTCTTTTGAATTGTTGTGCTTAAAGACAAATTGATAGCCTTGTAAATTAAATAGAAACTGTTACAGCTGAAGTTCATGTGCATTCATTAATATCGGAAGTTAGCTTTGAAAAAAACTTTCGCCATGTTATAATCTCTTGAAGTGCTACTAATGTACACTCATACTTTTCTTATGTTGTCTTCTCTTAGTAAGAATTAGATTCTGCTTTCATTTACTGCAGCTGCAATCTACTGACCCTGTAGTTCATTTCCTAGTATGTAAAACTAAAATTAAGATTATGGCATCCAGTTTTGCCTCCCTGGTGGAATACAAAAAGAAAACTAACTTTCTCCAAAATTTGTTATATGAAAAAGGAATTTTGGGACACTCTAGGAGAGTGAATTCAGTGACTTTTTATAATCTTTCTTTCACACTCCATTACAGAATTACATGGAATAATAGTACAATGTTTTTAAGCAGAACTAAGTTAAGCTTGAGAGCAGTGAACCACAATTCAGCAGAAAAAGTTCTACATGAAAATTCATTACAAACATAAACAGGAATGTCACCGTTGACTCCACTGGCCTTGTGCATTTCAGGAGACAGAGCAGTCTAAGGAGTCAGTACCTCACTCAGCACAGATGGATGTATTTTACTCTCTTTTAGTCTCATTCTGTTAGCTGTGTCATTCAGCTGGCATCTGTGCTTTGGTTTTCGTGCTACAGATCCTGTTATATCAGTTCCAGTGACACGTAAGTACTAATTCATCCGTGGGCTGACTCTCCTGGCACAGGTGTGTTTGAGATCATGGAGGTGTTATTTTAAAGAGCACATTGTTACACTGGTCATGAAGTCACACAGCAGTGTCTGTTTTACAGAGAAATATATATGAATGAAATGCAATGGTAGTATTGAATAAGTAAGCTTCACTGTGGCAATTTTTATGTAGGAAGAGTATGACAGGAGATCTGTCAGTAACATCTGAATAATAAGCCTGAGATGTATCAAATGCCTAGTGGAAATGTGGTTCCTAGAGCTTTTCTCTCATAGTGAATGCTAAATATAGGCTTCTGAGATGAAAGAATAAAATCAGCATTAAAAGCACATTTGTGTTAGGACTGTTAAAGGATTTACTTTCCATTCACTACCAGCATTTTTGCTCTCACATTTTTCATCTGTTTACCTACAGACTTACCACAGGGCTTCATTGTGTGCCCTCTTCTGTCACACAAATGTGCTGGCTAGCAGAAAACCAACAAGAACATTACTGTATTGATTTTCTCTCATGCCTGCAAGTCATGAAGGTTTCGTGACTAATATAAATCAATATTTGTGGTAGAGCAGGAGGTTATTTGCGTAACTGCTGATGAAAGAGAGAACACTGAAACTTTCATTCAACACCGTTTGTTATTTGTAAATACTTGCCCTGAGAGGATTTCCACTGTACCAGGCTTCAATACTGTGAAGCTTGAAGATTTTGGTGTGATATTGACAGAATTTCCTCAGCTATAACCCCCTAAAATTTTAGCACAAGCTAATTTTAAAAAGAGCTAGAATCTAATCTGCTTTCTTACTACTTGTTAGAGGAGAGTTGTGATAGAATGAGGTAGAATAGAATAGATTATTTCAGTTGAAATGTAATGACCACCTAGTCCACCTGCCTGACCAAGGACCAACCAAGTCAAAGCTTGTAGTTAAGGGCATTGTCCAAACACCCCTTAAACCCTGACAGGCTTGGGGCATCAACCACCTCTCTGGGAAGTCTGTTTCAGTGTCTGACCACCCACTCAGTTAAAAAATGCTTCCTACAGTCCAGTCTAAATCTCCAGGTGAAGGGCATTCAATTGTTCCTTGAAAACTGGAAGAGTTGTACATAGTGTATAGGTCCAAGGTGAAAGAGTGTACATAGTGATAATGCTGGACTTTTTTCAGTCTAGAAAATTGCAATCCTAGCTATACAGCTTATCTGCTCTCCTCTGTAATAATAGGAGGTCCCGTTCACTGGTATTTCCTTTTTGCTTTCCTCGTGTAGGATTCTTTTCAGTCTCTTTTTTACCAATCATCTATAAAGAGATCAAAAACCAGCAACTGTAAACTTTGAAAGTGTAATTAATAAGTTAATCTGTTAAAGGTATGTGTTCATATGTTACATGCATACAAGTAAGTATAGCATAAGAGTGTTATGGAAGCGATGGGGAAATTATTTTCATGTGAAGTCTTTATAGATATTATAGATGTGATTCATAGTTCAAGTTTTAGCTAAAAATCATATTCTTCCTGTGCTCTTTTTTTCAGGAAAAAAACCAGCTATTGCTATGAACTTGATATATAATCATTTTAAGGCATAAAAGGATGTGTATGGATTTTGGAAACTTAGTTACTGGTTTTCAAAATGGAAGAACTGCAGAGCATGATCCTCTTTCACACTTTTTTCAACTGCTTGTATAAATTCCGTGTAGAAAACTGGCCTGCCACGCATGTGGCATAATTTACATTGGAAGACATTTTTGCAATCCTTCATTTTGCTCACTGTTATGACTGGATTTCTATCAACAAATCCACCTTTTAAAAGCTTCATATGGTAAGCATGGAAGTAGCTCAGTGAAAACAGGTCTCCCTTATGGGCTAGTAACTGAGCGTACTCAAAATAAATGGTAGTTCTGTATCTCTTTAAAGTCTTACATTACTTCAAGAAAAGTGTATTGCAGCTAAAGTAGCTACACCTTTGGGGATACTTATGTTTTTTGTATGTCTAAAGAACACGGCATAGCAAATGGTCTAATCTGGCTATCACAGCCTGTCTTTGGACCTGGGTGTGTGAAATGTCAATGGTCACAGTGATAGTCTTTGGCAGTTTGTTGTCTATGAAAAATATCCACTCATAAACAGACACCAGCAATGTAAAGAATCCCCATTGCACATTTAGATATATAATTTTCAAAATAAAGAAATCAAAAGGGGAAATGCTTCCATCCTACCTACAGCGTGAACTGAGACAGGACAAAAACAAGCGATTAAATATTTATCAGCTTTATAGAGGTGTTTGCATAAAAGGACTCTTTTGGTTTTTTATTTCTTGGTTTTAGAAATTACAGTTCGGCACAAGTAGGATGCGTTATTAGCAAAGTCAGACTGCTTATATTTTTTGATTGAATTAGTGATGAGAAATGCAGGTGAATCCTTGGAAGTTAACACTGTATTCACTGATGAGAATTGTAGAAAGTTCAAATTGTATGTTACGCAAGATAGTGATTTCCTTTTAATGCTGAAGATTTTTCTCTGGTAGTTCTTGTATTTATGTCATTTGTGTGAGTGTTGTAACAACTGGTGTGGCAACAATTTTGATTGTGCATGATTGGTGTAAATATAATAAGGAATAATAATAATAAGGAATAAGGAATAAGGAATAAATATAAGGAATAAGGAATATAAGGAATAAATTAAGGAAAAATAAGGAATTTGCCTGATATTGATACAAGTCACTGGTTATCTGATGCAGAAATAAGGTTTGCATAAGTCCCAGCAGTTTACACCAGTAGTTTGACCAGTAAGTCTTGTGCAGTTTCATTGCTCTTGTTCTGTACTTGTCTTTTGATATGCTGGTATTTATCCCTGCCAAATGCTTGTCAGTCCAGTACTTTCTGAATGACTACCTTGTCTTCTACTTTTGAATAACAGCAGGGGCAGGTGGCTGTGTAGTTTCCAATCAAGAAAGAATGCTAATGAATTATAAAGAACCTCTGACTTGCATTTAATAGCACCATGACATGTTATAACAGCCTGCCAAACACAGCATTTCTTATAAATCACACTTCAAAGGGCAAAAATATCCACCTGTCATATCTGAGGCCTTTGCAAAAGATTTGCATTTGAAGATGACATTATTTGCTTCACCTTGTAAAGCACCCTCTTACGATAAATGGGGTTTTTTTTAATGGACAGAATAAGATAATTTAATATTTTCTCCCTTCTGCCCAACAATGACAGCACTGTGTACTTTGTTTCATTTTTGGAAATACTCTATTGCTCTTTTTCAAGAAGAAAATCCATTTCAGGGATGGTGTTTGAATAATAATTGGCAGTATGCCTGAAGTATTGACATTGTCTCATCAGGACTTTGTACACTTGCATGTCCATGCAATGCCTAATCTTTCTCAGCAAGAAATTGATTTTATCTAAGTTTCTTAAATACTGACAGTTTTTACATACTTATTTTTGTGGTCATGGAGATGACCTGGAGCCATGACATACCATTATCTGAAACACTGTAAAGACCGATGATTTATATCCTAACAAATGGTGGCACAATTTATAGATGTAACGTATGGAAAGACATACTAGTTCTTCAGTCAACACTGATGTGTAAATCAAATGGGGAAGGTGATTTTCTGAACTAAAATAGGGAGTGTTTGTTTTAGAATTTAACCTCAGGCCTTTGGGCAAGGAATTATTAATCATTTTCAGTTTTCAGAGGATTGTAAATAAAATAAATTTGCTTCTGCAATTTGACCTGATTAGCAGATATCAGTAAAGAATTCTTTTCTTTTTGAAGAGGTCAAGTCATCAGAGAGTTATTTCTGTCTTACAAGTGAAATGAGCAGGAAGGAAGTCTCAGCACTCTGAGGAAATGTTCAGCCATCTTAGAGCTTTCTACATTTTCTGTTACATACTTGTATAAGAGATCTGTACAGATCTATGAGATACTGTTTGAATTCATGGAAACAAGAAAGGCTAAATCCCCAGCTGGTATAAATCAGCCTTGTTTTACTGAAACAGTAGAGCTGTGCACTTTCTCTATACCAGCAGACAAGCTGGGTAAAAGTAGACATTAAAAAAAGGAGGCTTAGGTGCATACAGGTATTATTTGCTATATATATTAGTGCTAATTACAAGTAATATAATCCCAGTGGCTCCAATGTGTGCATTAATATATGTTAAAAAGAAATTAATTTAAAAAAAGAGAAATTTTAAAACAGATAATTAAAATAAAAATGTGCATAGTTCTGCACAGCTGTCACTGGAAGCACAAATCTGGTCTTCTATTTTGTTTTATATATGACTTATTCCATAATTTAATTCAAACTTTGGTGTATGTTTATTTTGGGATTAATATATTTAAAGGTAAAATTGCACCACTTTTTTTGATTGACTCATACTCCTGCGTTATGTGATCAAAAATCCTCTCTGGTCATATCACCTATTGCCTGTATTATTATTATTATTATTATCTGTATCATTTAAGCATAAATGCATAAATTCTCCTTCATTTGCACAAAAAAACCACTACCACCACCACCAACAANTATTATTTAAGCATAAATGCATAAGTTCTCCTGCATTTGCACAAAAAACCACTACCACCACCACCAACAACAAAAACCCAAACCAAACCAAACCAAACCAAACCAAACCAAACAACAACAACAAAAAAAAAACTTAGAGAAAGAACTAAAACCAAAATGAAGAAGAAAAGGAACTGTTATCACTTCCACTTGTTTTTCAATGAGATCTTCAGGATTAGTCTCAATTCAGTCTTCATTCTTCCTAGCTCACATGGGGAATCTTGAGGGTTTATTCAGGGAATGTTGTTGTTTGCAGGCAAAAGAAGGTCATGCCTGCCTCTTTTCCAAGGTCTCATTACTCTGACCACTCCCGAGAAACATCCCTTCTCAACAAAGGATGTTATCCAGCACAAAAAGACATCATTGACTGTGAAAGGCAGTTACACCTAGCAATCAGAGATTCCTGCTGCCCTCATCATTGCCCTGCCTTTTGGACTGATGCACATGTTGGCTAAGTAGGGATTTGATGTGGAGAAAAGGGAGGTGGCTGACACAGATACAATAAGAAAGAACAGGACGCAAAAATAAAAAAATGTGTGAGTGCACACATCGTGAGTTAATAGTAATAAATCTATGCAATGAACTCCATGTGTTCAAAGATGATGAAAAAATACTTTAAATATTTTTCAGCTTCCCTATAGAGTTATGCTTTTTTATGTCAAACCTTGATCTATAGTTCTATGAAGGAAAGAAGCATTCGCAATGTTAAACAACCCCTTTCACTTTAGATTTAAAACAGGATGACAGAAATATAAACATTGTATTAACCCATATTGATTTCTCTTTTCTTTTGGAGGGAGAGGAACAAAAGTAATAAGAAATCTTGAATTTAGTTTCAAAGCCAGTCCCTTCATGCTTTTTCTGAAAGTTTAGTCTTTTATGTGAAAAAGTGCCTGCTGACATTATTGAGTACATAAGTCAATGACAAATTTTCCACTGAATTAAATGGAGCCACAATTTCATCTTAAGATACCAAACCAGATTTTTAATGTATGTGCTCATTTGCTTTTTGTTTAAATATAAATTGAAAGCTTAAGAACGGCGTGGTAAACTATGTATTTTCTAGATTATGCTGAGGAGCAGATTAGTGACTACAATTTGGCATTAGAATTAGACAGGAAGAAACCAAGCTGTTTAGCCCCTTCCTGGAATATTTTGGATCTTCCTTTGAAATTTATTTCCTCTATGAGAGTTCAGTTACTCTGCTCTGGATTTTGGCCCAGGTCTATTCTGCATAATTTCTCAGTAAATTTACAGATAACGATTGTTTTTGTAAAAACGCCATGTAAGATACAGATGGGACTGAACTCAGTGTGATGGGTTTTGTTTGCAGCATTCTTAGCAGAGGGCTGCGTTGGTGGAAAGTCAAAGCACTACATTTTGTTCACACCCAGTCTGGCAAAAAATGAGCATAATTTGTCATTTGGGAACTAGTATGCAAGCAAAAGAATGCTTTTATGTGACAGAGAGGTCTGCACAGGTGTTTGGATCCAACTGACAGCTATAATATAGGCTAGGCAAGTACTTCTTTTGGGGAAAGAGAAACATGAATGTTTTATCTGATCACGTCTGTATTCTGCTGGGGAGTCCTTCTGCCTTGAGAGAGTCCTACCTGCCCTTCCTGGCATCTGAGGTGGCTGAGTCAGCAGCCTTCACCCACCCTGCACATGTGTGACATAAAGGTGTCTCAGCACTAGGCTGAGACGTGCATTGCACCTGTAAATTTGCCCAAGTGGACTCTGCCAGCATAGGTGTCACAGCATACACCCCAATATAGGCTGATCCAGCTCACCTGCACACAGCCAGCTGGCCAATATCACAGTTCAGCTGCTTTGGCTGATATTTGGATTGAATTGAATATTAGTTGCTGAAATAAATTTGACTTGCTTAGAAGCACCTGTGTGAATTGCAATCCAATGGCTTTGTAAATGTACTGTGAAAGAACATCAAGTAACCTATGTTAGGCAACTGTTAGAAAGAATCTTCCTCCTTACTTGCTTAGAGCATTCTTGGGAGACATTTCATTCAGAATCTTGGTCCAGAAACACCATGGTAGTCACAGGTACAGATGAATACTAAAGATTCACTAAAGCGTGTTGTTAGTGTTGCCACAGTGATGCATTCTGTTATTGACATTTAGATTCTGGTCCAGTTTTCTATGTTAGCCACAAACATTACAAATCACTGTTAAATGGTAATAATACAGTCATTATAATTGCTAAGCTGGCTATGTGTGTTAGAGGATGATAAGTGGTATGATAAAATAATGAGAAAATTCTACAAATTCCGGATTATGGAGATTGCATTATTGCTGTAAATGCAGAGATAGCTATTGTGAAAGATAAGGATGAATCTCTGAGGGTATATTCTATCTAATCAAAACATTTCCCACATGAAAAAGTAACAAAAGCAATAAAGTGATAAAAGCAACATTAAGCTGTATAAAGATGTGATATGCAGACAAAGAACCTCTTTGCAAGGAAGGTTTCCAGTTCTGAAAGACAATTATGACTGTTTGGTCCCTTCAGAGTTCATTAACAAACACTTGGGAGCACTGATTGTGGCCTGTATCTTTGTTTTCCCACTGGCATAACTGAAATAATTAATGGCAAAAATGTGAAAAGAGGGACTAAAAATTTAGAATTAGTTTATGGGACATATTCTCAGCTTTAAGCTAATTACACTGAAACTCTGAAAAAACCCTTCTGATCCTCAACAGTTGAACATTTTCTCTTTTATGTTGTTTGGAGACTATTTAACAATATAGATACCAGATGGGAATAGAAGAATGGTGGCTTAATTTGTTTACTCCCTTTGCTGAAAAACTGGCTTTTAAGACCTTCAGAATTTAGATTTTTACAGAGCTCTAAGAAGGCAAAAGAATTATTTATTTATATTTCTTTTTTTCTGTCATTCTGTTTATGCTTCAGAGTTTGGACAAAATCAGGAAAAAAACTCTGATTTAGATTTTTAAAATAAATCAAACCAAACAACTCCTTAAGGTTCTGCAGTTTTAAAACACTCTGCTTTTGCCTGTTCCTTCCATTATCAGTAGTTTTTTTCCCATGGTTCATAAATTTCCAGTAAACCTCAGAGAAATATTCCAAGACCACAGATAATGCTTGTTAAACTAAACCCAGCCCATAATGATTATTAATTATTTTAAGTGCTTCCTCCTTTGGTTTCTTTTCCAGTATTGGCAGACTGGGTTTGAGAAAAGCCAGCTAGCTGAATACCAAGGAACATTTGCAACTTAAAACCACGGAAATCATTAGAGTTATTTCAGATATAAACTGCAATGTCAGTCTGTTTTGCTTCATGGATTTGTCTGTGGCTTCCCACATGGCATCCGATTTAAGAATGATGCAAAGTTGCCTAATTCAGCAGGTTCACCATGGGCTTTGGGAGACTTTGGACTATGCCATCAAATTCTACACCTGTTCTTACATCTATGGATATGTAATGGGTAGAAGCCATCTTCCCAGAACCTGTTGCTCAAGGAAAACACATAAAGTTTTGCAAAAGCCTTCTCTCTGTACCCACATGTATACCTGTGGTTTAAATCTGTGTTTTTCAGTATGCTTCACTCAAGTCCCAGAGCTGAGGGCACTGTCCTCACTCACACACTGCACCTGAGTGTCAAACCTCAGCACCTCACTTGACGAAGAACTTGTATAGCCAAAACTTGTCTTTTCCTTCCCCCTCTGCACTGTAATCACTTGTTCTGATGTAAGTAAAGCATTGCTTTATTTACAAACATTGCTTTGCCTAAATACTTAACCCATCAGGAATACAGCCACTACTCTGCCTCTGAGCTTGCCCTCTTCCTTAGTCACCGTGTCTTAGTTTTGACTGGAATGACTTTGGCCGTCCTTGGACTGTATCTGCAGAGTGAGCAGCTGAGAAACGCCCTTCCCTAGGAGCAGCTTCTGCTCTGAGCTCCGCTCCATCGCTTTCTCTTTTGTTCCTTTTGCTGTCCTTCTTTTTAACTTCCTTCCCAGATCTTTTTCAATAGGAAAGCTGCCTGGGGATCTGCACTAAATAGAGATGTGAAGGATCAGTGTTTCCCTCCCCTGCTAGCTGCGGCTGGGCCCTGGGATATGATATGCAAATCTAGCAAGGGGTATGCTCTCCCTCCTTCCTTCCTTCTTGTTTGGGGACAGGATTTTCCCTTCTCCTTATCTGGCTGCTTTTAACTTGCATTTCACTCGTATCCTTTAATTAGCACATTCCTTCTAGCTTGGCTGGCTTTTTCCTGTTTACAGCATCTCCACAATTGCTACCCAGCTCTACAAATCATACACTTCATGAGAAGTACTCATTGTAAATATGCGTGTTTCTAGGCTCATCAATTCTAGTTCACTGGGAGCTTGGAGTATGAATTCTGTTTTGCATATTAATAATGCAAAGAGTAATGTGGTACTGAAAGTGACTTCCTAAATGGCCTTCCTTTTTTCTGTTTCATTGTACTGCCATAACTGAGTAGGTATTTCCAAGAAAGAGTAAAGACCAAATATATCAGATGAAAGGACATACAAATTGTATGTATAGAAAATAAAATTAATCGTTTTGTGGCAAAGACTAAGTGGCAGAGTGTGAAACCATAGCTTCTTAAAAGCATAATTTGGCTCATATCGCTTCTCATGAGGAGGTGGAGAGGGGTTGTGATGTAACCCATTAAAAGTCTGCAGATAAGAGCATAACAGAGAGATGGAAGTAAGGAATAAGAATTAGGGTAACGTTTTCTTTCCCCTTGAGAGCAGTGTGTCCACCTAGCCAGGCCAGAAGTGCAGTGTGACAGTTCTTTGCGATAAAGGAACCTCTGCACCACTAGTTGATGTGGGGCTCAAAACATTCTCATTTAGCAAGTTACAATGTCCAGCAATGTGAAATACCTTGTGTAGTGAATTTTAAAATACTTTTCAATGGAAGATTATGTACAAATGGTAGATGTTTGTATACTTCTGAAATGATACATCAAGATTTTGGGGAGGTCCTGATACAGCCTCTATACTCTTTATGGATAAGATAGCAAATCAGAAAACTAAATTATGTCTCAGAAAGGCAGAATCATTTTGAAAGCAAATTTGATCTGTGATTATGTAAATTGATAAATACTTTGCTTACATAAAATTTCCAGAAATACATTCAAAATGTGAAGTACCTTTCCACTCTGTAATACTATTGCACAGATCATAATAAAATGAATAAAAGCTTGGTGTATGTCCTAAGGAAGACACAGAATTGAGCTCATGGTACTCCTACAACTCAGTGTGAGTTGTATATATCAATGTCAGTGGGAGAATACAAAACTGTCACTGCAGTGTAGAGCTGTGGCTTCCACACAGTGCTGTTATGGGTAAGGAATGGTATTCTCCAATTTAGTGCTTCCACTAAAACCACCCCACTGCTCGCTCCCCCTCAAATGGAAAACACAAAAGGCAAAGATCCCAGGTTGAGATAAGAACAATTTACTGGAAACAGCAACGAGATTAAAAAATAAACAGCGACAGCAACGATATTAAGAACAAAAGGTATAACACAAAGAAACCATTTACATGTAAAATAAAACAATATCAGATCGTTTTTCCCACCATGCTTTCTCCCACTGAAAGGAATGTCCTTCCTCTTGGAAGCCAGAGAGAGTCCTTCCCCCAGCCCTGGCAATGATGTGAAGTGGTATTGAATTACGTTAAGGTCCTGGCCAAAACTAGGACAGGTGCTGTGAGAGATCCTGGGCTTAGGAACTGTATTGTAGCCATGAATGTCAAAAGAAGGAATTGAGTCTTATAGACTGAGGCAGGCTTTTATAATACCATCTGATATTGATGCCATAATGATTTTTTGCCTTTTCTTTTATACCTCTTTTATATACCTTTATAGCCTTTTGTATTCTTAGTGTTTCTTTTTAGCCTGCATTCCTAAACTTAATATTTTGTTGAGTTAGGAGACTAAATATCTTAGAAGCCTCAGACACCAAGGTCCTCTCTGGAACACATTTTGTAAACTAAAAGATAGGTCTGTCCAGGGGAGGGCTCCTCGGGGAGGGGGGTTCACTTAGCCTCACTCTTTGGGGAATCTTTGATAGATATGCTAATTTGTAAGACCTATAATTATATACCCAATCTATTGTGGGTGTGCATTTTGGGGTGGGCATTTCGATGTGCATGTTCAGAGTGTTCCACCTGGACGGAGTGCACCGCACTTGAAATAAATGCCAGGGTAAAAACCCCTTTTTCCCTTCTAACCATGTTCGGCTCTGATTTTAAGAACAGGGATCAAGGCATCAATATAATTGGCAAAAAGATCAAAAGTTTACCTGTTATTTTCTCTGACATCAATCACTCTTATGAAAGATACTTTTATCATACAAACCTCTTCTATTATATTTATCTTTCTAAGTGTAAAGGACATGTCTTCTTATGTCAAATGTGCACTTGTTAATAGAGATTACTTGAGACACTGTATGTGACAAAGGTAAAGAAAATAAAGAAAGGAGCTTTGATGAATGTAAAGCAGAGTTTAACCCAGGCAGTCTTTCCAGGCAGTGCTTATTAGAAAGCACAGATTTCTGATGAGCAGAGATTGCAGTGGAGTGGCTAGAATTGTACTAGACAGTGACTGAAAGAAGCACATTGAAAGGTTTAAACTGAAGTATACACATTTAATTTTGAGGCAATAATCAGAGATAGAAAAGAGGTTAAGGTGGTTTTTTTCTCATTTTGAAAATCATAATACTTAGTGTAGTAATCCAGTCTTTCTTTTTGTGAAACACAGACTGCAACATTTCCATTTCTTTCATCAAGGCAAATGATTTAAGGCTGAATTAAAACATTATCTTTTGAAAAGGTATATGCTCTGGATTTAAGAGTGCAAATACAAGAAAGTTTATCCATGTTCCTCAAAACCTTTTCAGAACTGCCTCTGCTAACTTGATTATCCACTCAGTAGATCCTTCTGTCTTTTCCCCAAAGGCTGAGATTTTTGGCAAAATAGATTGCGACCAATTGCTTTAAACTTTCTGTTCTTCATGTGCTTAGAATTTCTTAGCACGATGATTTTAAATTGTTTCAACCTGCACTTGCAATTCCATCTCTAAACTCTGATATACTGTAACTCCAGATGTTAGTCTTGCTGTGCTGCACGTGCCTTGAGCAGCCCAGATCTTCATGCAGTGCCAACTAAATGTGAGAGAGAAAAATCGGAAGATGTTTGATTTCAAGTGTGTTTCGTGTACTGTGGCTTGACACAGATCACCGACTGGACTTCCGTTAATTTTGGTACTTTCTCATGCATGAAATGTTAACTGAAAAAATTTATTATATTAGTTTTTGGCCTTTTATGGACAGAATGAAGGACTTGAAATCTGAAGCCCTCACAGCTCAGCAGAATGTCATATTTGCTTGCTGAATGAATAAGAGTCAGATAAACCTCCTATTTCCTAACAAAACTAATTTGAGACCTTAAGTTTAACCATAGTAAACAAATTAAAAGTTCTAATATATAAGGATAACTAGATTATCATTGAAAGCTTTGAGAAAGAAATGTGTCAATGAGGTAATTGAAATAAGGAATGATCATGTGGTTCCTGATGGTTGAGAACAATGACAGAAAAATATAACAAAACCAGAAATATCTGAAAAGAAGTTTTGCTCTGAATTTTGAAAGTTGAGGACATGTTTTCAATCTTCTAGGAGGAAAGATAGGAAGCAGTAAAATGAAAAAACATCAATTATAAACCGCTAGTGTATCTCACCTCTCATAGATGTGAAAGATCATCTAGAGCAGTGTAGGTGTGAGCTGTATCTTTTATGGGAAGGGAAGATAACAGTGGTTTTGTCCTTGCTTTACTGAGCAGTCAGGAATGACATGGGAGATCAACAGAGATGTCAGGTTTGTATAATTTAGCTGTGATACATTTTAGTTTGAGTAAATGTAACTGGGCAAGAGAAGAGCAGCGAGCACTAGGGAGCATAGAGGACAGTGATTTTTCTTAGTTTGTCAACACACAAAATAGTTGCAGATGTGCTGGACTGTACTTGGTTTGGCCAAGGTGGAGATCACTTTCTTCATGGCAGCCCCTGTGGCACTGTGTCTTGGAACTGTGACTAAAACAGTGTAGGAAACACACCCATGTTTTGGCTGTTGCTAAACAGCGCTGGAACAGCCCCAGGACTATCTCTTTTTCACACTCTGCCCTCTCCTAGTGAGTAGACTGTGAAGGGGACATAGCTGGGACATCTGATCCAAATCAGCCAAAGGGCTATTCTGTGCTTTACAACATCTTTCTCAACAAGAGAAAACCCTGGCATGGGGTAGGGGTGAGGGTTGGTTATTAAACTGTCTTTATCTCTACACACAAGTTTTCTCGCTTTTGTCGTGCCATCCCGCTGAGGCAGTGGTGGGGAGTGAGTACTGGGTGGGTGCTTCATTGCTGGCCGGGGTGAACCCACGGCACAGCAGTCACTGCACAGGTTAAGGGAGCATCGAGTTCTGGGGCCCCTGGTGCCTGCAATCTGGTTTTCTTCATAAGGATATAGCAACTGACAGTTCTGTGTGCTTAAACTCTGAGGCATTGAGGAACATTTTCAGGAACAGAACACCAGGAAAAGTACCATGCAGTTAAATGTCAGTGCCTAATGCTTCAGGATACACATTTGCATCAGTAAGTCATCCAGTTAGCATCCTTAATTCTTCTGACAGAGTTGAATGAAACATAGACATAATTTTTTCCAGAAAAGATGCTTTTGTCAGATAGACTGATTTAATAATCATTCAACAAATAAATACATTCTTCATTTTAACTGCCTGCAACATTTAGAATTTCCTGTCAAGGTGATGCCACAACTGGATACCTGTCCTTCACATTATATCTCTCTCTGTATCCATGCCACCAAAAACTGCAGTTTAGTCTTTGAGGATCTGTTCTTCACAAGAGGAAATGTTCATAAATGTGTGACCTGAGGAAGAACAGAAATAGAAAGGGCAATTTGTGCTACAGCCACTTAGCTGAGGTGAACAGTGAAAGATAGTCCACTAGCTGTAAGAGTTATTCCTAGTATAAGGATGAGGATGGGAAGTCCTAGCACAGTAAATGATCACTTAAATTTCAGATGGCAGGTAAATAGTGAAAGACTAAGAAAACTTTGCTGCATCATTCACAAGATGAGCGTAATTTCTTCTCCAGTTTGCAAATTTTAAACTTTTCTTTATTGATTGGGTTTCTTGTTGTTCCTTGGTGACCATCTTGTCATGTCCAGTCAATTAAAAGATGTCTAAAACCTGGAATTAGCACGGTGATATGGAAAGGTAGGTTTCATCAGTCATGAACATTTCTAAAACTAGTGTTTTCCCATGATGCTTAACAGGTAGCATCACCTGGCACTCTGCTTGAAACTTTTGTGGAGAGCAAAGGCATGAATGCATGGCTCTGCTGTTTTCAGTAGCTGATACTGTGGGGGCAAAAAGTGATGGCAGAGGTGGGCCTGTTGCATCACAACTATAGAAATTTGCATTCCAGCTGGTCCTCAGAGATCAGAGGGATTGGCTATGACTAGTCTTGATTTCTGATTATAAAAATTAGGCACCCTGGGTGTCTCTATAGGTTTTATATCATTCCTATCAAGCATAGACAGTTATCTTGGAAACACTTGTGATCATCCTACTATTGCTTGTTTGGGTAAATGCTTTTGAATGCCTGACTGGACTAGCACAAAACAGTCTACAATAAGGATGCTAATGATGAATATGTGGACAAAAAAATACATTTTTTTGCTTAGTTCTGCAGGAAATTTTAATACTGCCCTAGACTACTGCTGAAGGTGATTTTAACCCAGAATTCTTTGTTCCGAGTGATTTTTTGGTGTATAAATTAATGTTCTACCAGCAGTAATAGAAATGCTTTTTAGTACCAGACCAAATATTGCACAGATTATAATCTCTTTTATTACAAAGGTGGTTGCTATTTAAATATAATTATTATAAATAAAAATTGGAGGAAAATTCCTTAAGAACTGAAGAGAAAAAATTCCTTTTTTGTAGGGCAGATGTTATTATGCCAAAGGACCGACTAAATAATATTGTGAAAATATGTTCTATTTTTTTATTTTCTGCATTTTGTCTCAGGTTTGTATAGAAAAACACTGGATCAAAACACTTTCAAGTCAATGGGAGTTTTCTCTTCGAGTGTCATTGAGCTCTGTGTCAGATGCCTGTGGCTTGTAACTTGTGCTAACATGCTGGACATGGGGAATCTGTTTCTCCACTGTTCATTCTCTGCTGAAAATGGAGAATGCAGTGCTGTTTTTCTGCATCATGCTTTGCCAGACAGCCAATAGGTTTTACCTCGTCCTGTGCTGATAAGCAAACTAACATCTTCTGGTGACCTCTTTCAGCCTGTGCACAGACCAAGTATAATGTTTGCCCTTCTAATGCCAACACACGATGGTTTTGAGTGTTATTGGACAAATGCTAAAGACAGAATGACCTTAGTCAGGACAGTACTGGGCATCTACCTATGATAGAAGCTGTTGCTGTCTTCTTCCTGACTTTTTCTGGTGGTCTTAAAGAACAAGGACAAAATGATCTTTAAAGAGAGAATTTACTTCTCAATAAATGAAATAATTTTGTTGGGGGATGTTTGAGACACATTAATAAGCAATTCCTTGAAAAAATATTAATCACTTCTTACCCACTCATTGCCACCTGCAGAAAAAAAAAAAAGAGATCTGTTTGCTCAGTGATGACAATGTTTCATGATTACATTTCTGTGATGTTATTAAGGGCAAGGGAATTCCTCAATTCAGTAGGTTTTGAGCAAGTAAAATTACAACAAGTATTCAGAGCCTCCTTCGAGAAAACTTTTTATTCCCATGAACCACTGAGAGTTTCTTTAAGCACTTAGTATTTGTTATTTATACTTTTTCTTTTCCTCTTGGACGAAAGTACAGTTGAGTTAAAACAATCTTTCACTGAGAAGTACTTCATTTGCAATAAGCATAACTATAGTAATTTTATCTGTCACTCAAGATGCTGCTACCTTGTAAAGCTACATTTAAAAAAACTTGTTGTTTTCTTCCCTGGAATAATTGGAAATCACAGGTGGTTAAGCAACATTACAGAAGGTCATAGTTTTTGCAAATAAAAAAATAGAAGCTAGAATTATCCAAAATAACTGAAAAAGACCTCTGGATATCTTTTTCATGTAGAAACACATTTTTACGTAACAGTGATTGAGAAATTGGCATCTGTCTGTCAACCATACGAGACAGCCTAATCAAAGTCAGTTAATTCTGGTAAAGAGTTCAGATATGTTTGAAACACTGATGTTCAGCTAATTTGGGTTTATGTCACATGAACAGATTTTACATTCCAAGGGCTTTGGCTGTAGCTTGACTCTGGGCTTATTCACTGAAAAAAACAGGGTATGACATTAGGGCAAGTTGTAGGAAACAAGAGCAAAGGGCCTGAGCTTTTTCTTGTTGTTGCATCACATTCTTATGAAATGGTATTGTAAGCCTCACAGGACAGGGAGAAGACAAAGAAAACTGGGATACAGAGCTGTAGAGTTGGATAAAACAATTTCCATTAAATGCAGAGCTCTGGGTCACAGAGAGGGTAAGTGATTTGACCAAAGGCGCAGAGGAAGTATGTTGCAAGTCAAAGGCTGGAAAATTGGTGCTCATGTTCTCAGTTATTTTTCTGCAAGAATTAGTGGACATTGCAGGCAAATAGCACCTTTTTTCTCATTCACTGTCTTTATCACTCTCTTCCTATACTTGCTACATTTTGTTTTATCTTCTTATGTGACACTGAAAAAAAAAAATCCAGGAAGGCAGTAGCTGCTATATTTCTATTGATGTGCCACAGTTTCTGAAAACCCTATTAGTATGTTATGTATTCTACATTTGGCACCACTAGAATAATAATTTTTCACTGCCAGGAGACTGTCCTAATTTGCATTGTTACAATTTTAACTAATGCAATAATATCCCTGCAGGTCATTTGCAACCTGTGTATTCTATTTGCTGAAGCAATGTCATGTAAATTAGCAATGTGAGGAGTCGATAGTAAATTATTAAGTTAGCATGTCTTAAGAACTTACTGCCCTTGAGCTGAGATGCAGTAACTGATTGTTGTATGCCTCTCTTTTTTGACAGGTAAACTTTAGCTAATTTAATACTAATTTAAGTCACTATGCAGTGCCTGAATGTCTGACCATACCTTAAAATCTGTTCTTTTAAATACTTAGATTTCTTTTTTCATTATGAAATCTGAGGTTTCTCACAAGCTATCTAAAGCTTATTTATCTGACAGAGTCAATACGGGGCCACACACTTGGCTCAGATGTTTCAGAAAATGAATTTTGTTCAGGGATGTGTGTGTGGCACTGGAGGCTGCTGCTGGTTTAGATTCTGTTCCAGTGCAGGTGCCTGGCAGCCCACCAGCCAGAATGGTTGCTCTGGCACGGGAATTGAACACTCTGTCCTTGGTACAGTGTGGCCTCTGTATCGTCTCTTTGAGTATCCTGCCTTTGAGTCTGCCGTGTTTACTGAAGTAAACAGTGTTAGATGTTGACATCTTTGTATTCAGTAACTAAAGTGGACTTGGAAGTCTCTTAAGTGTTGTCATTCCCTACTAAATGTCTCTATATAGATATAATTTTGGTGCATTTTGGAAGGAAGGGCAAGGCATGAGCCAGAATGATCACTTAGGATTCCTTTACTGAGTCTAACACAATATTGGCACAGGCACAATGTTTTCATGGGTGTCAGTGAAATTCTTCATAGCCATCGAGTTATCTTCAGGAGAAGGAGATTTTCAGAATGAGACAATAAACAGATATGTGCTGTTGGGGGAGCTTTTGGGACAAGACAGGCTTCCAGAATACAGACTGCAGACTGATAGTCGGGAAGTGCTCAGATCCTACAATGAGTGCTGCCAAAGTAGGGCTCCAGCTAGACAGTTTCAAAACCTAGACAGAGATTGTATCAGGCATATTTTTAGAAAATAATTATGCACATTCTTTTGAATATATAGAATGATAGTGAAAATTGTATCATTCATCAGGCATGTTGGTTTAAAAAACCAAGAGATGCTGTTAGAGCCTGAGAACAGAGACATCGTATCTTTGTGAGAGATTCACAGGCGCTTGATTTCATTCATCCACCCACACAGTCTGAGATAAGCATAAGAAAATTGTTCTACTTCAAGAAGGGAAGTTAACTGACTTGAAAAGCTGTCATAGAGGTCAAGGACTTCTGTGATAAATCTTTTACATTTTTTTTTGATCAATTTGCTGATGTTTCCACATAAGAGTTGGTTGGTTTTATGTCTTCATGTTCTCAGAGCAGAGAATCCAAATTTTGAAAAATATACTGCTGTACAGTAAAAAAGAGTGCTATCAATGAAACTGCTGTTAGTACCAATTAAAGTACTTATTGCCATTTTCTTTCTTGTGATAATGTTTAATTCATTCTAACCTTAACAGAGATTGCTGTTAAAAAGAAATGAGAGTGAATCTCAGACAAAAAGAATTCAGCAAATGAGTGTGGCCTAGGTAGAATATTTAACATTACAAAGAAAGCAACCAACTTCCTCCCTAATAATACCACATTTTTGTCACTGTCTGATGGATCCTTCACTGTTATAAATTGTATCAGTACCATATGAAATCTGTTTGAACTGTGCTGATATGCACAGCTGAGGAACTGGTCCAGTATTACAAGCACCTGTTGGGTCTCAGAAGTTGGATGGTCCTAATAGAAACAAGCACGGTCACATTAGCACAGGCTTCTTCTAGTTGTTTGTTGACTTGAAATCAAATTAGCTCGATAGTATGATATGCAGACTGTTTAGCATCACTGTTAGAAACATTTATTGTAGTTTTAGAATAATGTCTGTATTTGTGATGTTGGGTGTGCTTTTTAGTGATGTGGCTGGTTGAGATCCAAGTGCCCGACTCATGCCAAATTAGAATGAGACTTCATTAAAAAAAAAAATCTTACAAATGGGAAATTCCTGGAAAATAATTCAGAAAACTACCCAAATCTCATAAAAGTTATTGCTTAAGTTAAATGTGCTTGAATTGTATGAGACTGGCATTTATATAAAATACTCAGATTTTGCAAGACAGCATTTACTGACAAACCATCAGTGAAATCTAGTTTACAGATTATCCTTAGAGTTCCTGTGAAGGATCTTCTCTCATTTGTCTGAGTCACAGCTGCTTTCGATTATAATCTGCATAGGAGATATTGTCTGAGTAAAACATAGTTCAGGTACCCTGTCCTATCTAACACCAACCACTATACTTTGGTTAAAATCTTATTTGCTTGAGAACAAAGTGTCTGGTCTGCTAATCTAAATGTTTTTGCACTCCTATATTCATGGCATCTACAGAGTTGCTTTCAATTGTCTTGCAGGAAAACTGAAGAAGAGTTCTTGAAGGCAGCATGAATCACACAAGAATTTGCATTTTTCTTTTACTTGTTGTTGTTATTTAGGCTTATGGACTGATCCTAGAAGGGAAAACTGATATTCCCAGTGAGACTATGATTTGTATAACAAAAATTGCCTTTTTTTTCCTGAAAAAGCCATGTGATTTTGCATTATTCACAGAAGTCTATATGCAGTGTGCATACCTGTAAAAGCATATATGAAGGCTTCAGAGAACCAGAATTCTTAAATTATTTTTGAGATATTATGTTAACTTGAGCAAATCGGTGTATGATCTGAAACCAAATTTTTTCTCACAATTTTTAGAAAAGTTCCATACAGATTTGAATTAAGACTCTCTAGTTGGGACCTTCTGTGAAACAGGAGGAAATAAGTTGCCATTCATCTCAACCTGTTCCTTCTAAAGTGGAAAATAGCACAGATTTTACTATGCACTTTCAATGACTCCAAGAAAAACAATTCATAGTATTTGCCCACTGAAAATGAATAGCAGTGAATGTTTTCCTAGATACATACATTCTTTTCCCACATGCATTATTTTCCTATATACATTTATATATGCCATTTATATGTGTTTTGGTTCTCTCAGGAAAAAAACCCGCTTTTTTTCTTTCCTAAAATTCATTATAGATAACTTGTATTGGAGCCAGAAAACTGCACATGCTTTCAATATACAGACAAGAGTATAATTTTGGAAAATACACCAATGATGACACTGTATTTCTTGTGTCACAGCAAAAGTTTGACTATTGAGGGCTATTTCCTCATGAAAGAAGGGGAAGGGGAAGGATAGCCTTTTAGATCTTTTCACATTTTCTTCTTTCCTTGAAAGAAAATAATTTAAATTCTTCCAGAATCTGGTTTTCTTGTCACACCTGTTTTGAAGCCATCTGTCTACTTACTAGTTTCCCACTAAAGCAGCTTTCTGCAGTTTTTTGTTTGGAGTCTTCCTCTGTCATGGAGCGTGGGGAGGAGGAACAGAAAGTATTTGCCGTCAGGCTGGAATAATTATGTTTCTGTTGTGATTATGTCTTAAGTACTGTAATCTTTGTCGTAGCAGGGTTTTGCCATGACCTGGTTCACTGAAGAAAGCAACTCATGTAAATTGGCCCTGTGCACAATCGGCGTGGGGGGCTCAGGGCAGGGGCAGGGCAGGGACAGGCCAGAGCCCGCTGGTGCCTGCTGGGCATGACAAGAATCTCTGTCATGTTTGTGCTCTGACAGCCCCAGGGCTTCCTGGTGACTCTCCGGGCAAGGGCCCTTCCTGGGGAGCCCCCACTCTGGGGGACAAGTGGCTTTCCAAACTCACTAGGAGACAGGAGCCAACTCAGACCTTCTTAGACCCCAAGTCAGAAGTCTTTGGAAAGTGTGAATGCTAACAGGGCATGCAAAAAGCACACCAGCTGTGTTTGGTTTAGTATTGAATTCGGAGCCTGACAACTTTAGTGCTGGGTGTATTTTCTGGGTGCTTTCCTGGCCTGAAACGTCACACACATTTGATGGTGTAGACATGGCAGCCCCCACTGCTGCCACTTGCTCCCCTTGCCTGTCGGGGCCCAGGAAAGCTGTTCCCCACCACAGCTGCTCCCTCGCTCTCAGTGCTGAGGGTGTTGAGAGGCAACATCGCCTTGTCAAGGCAGGCTGCAGTGTAGGGGTGGTGAAGGCCCTGCAGCAAGGGAACATGGTGGGCTGCGTGGCCTCTCCGTGCTCTGGCATATCACAGAATCACAGAACACTTAATGCTGGAAGGGACCCCCGGAGATCATCCAGGCCAGCCCCCTGCCAAGGCAGTGTCACCTAGAGCAGGTTGTGCAGGAACACCTGTGGGTGGGTTTTGAATGTCTCCAGGGAGGGAGATTGCACGGCCTCCCTGAACAGCTTGTTCCAGTGCTCTGCCACCCTCCGTGTAAAGAAGTCCTTCCTCATGTTGTCCTTCCTCATGTCCAAACTTCTTGTGTTTTAGATAACATTGCTCCTCTTCCTCTCACTGGGCACCACTGAACGCAGAGTCTGGCTCCATCCACTTGGCCCCTACAGTTGAGATATTTATATGCATTAATGAGATCCCCTCTCAGACGTTTCTTGTCTAGACTAAACAGGCCCAGCTCCTGCAGTTGCTCCAGACCCCTCATCATCTTTGTGGCCCTCCTCTGGACCCTCTCCAGTAGCTCGTCGTCTTTCTTGTGCTGTTTGGTTGCTCTTGTCCCCAGTACTTCAGGGGTCTCCCTTCCTGGTTTGTGGTTGAGGATTTAAAAGCACTCTGCAGCTTTATAGGTTTTGGCTGCTGAAGATATTTCTTTCCCTCCTCTTTGTCTTGCTCCCTTTTGTGTTTTCTGTTGGATGAGTTTGCCGTGTAATGGAAGGTAATGGCCATGCAGTAATCTGCATAAGTGGAGAAAGGCAAATGCAGGCCGAAAATGTACCAGAGAAGTGCGCTGGAGCTACTGCCTGATTTCACAGCATCATGCAGCCAAGACAGAAGACATGAAATAATACATGGCCCCTTAACTGGCATAACATGAACAACGCTGTGCCTGCAGCTGTACTACAGCACTGCACCATCAACATGTGCCACAGGGAAGTATAGAGCCAGGAATCCTATTTCAGTTGTGGATTTTATGCTTCTGTTATTTTCCAAATAACATTAAGGGTTTTTTTTCTTTCTAACTGTAAACCTCTTGGATACAGTCAAAGACTTAAACAAAATTCCTGTGTATGCCAAACTGCTGCTGAGGTGCTTTGTGTCGTTGGTGTTACATTCAAAATCTTTATGAGTCAGTTCTACATTTCCATTCTTCACAGGGCTGTTGTAACACTTAACTAATTAATGTCTACACATTCTAAATGTCCTTGAGCAAATAGAACTATAAAGGTACACATACATAGGAAAAAAATGGTATTTGAGGCCTTCTGAGCTCTGGTTTCAACCTGTAGTCACAAAACTGAATTGCCAAAGTGAGAAGCAGGAAAGAAGCTTTATGAGAAGCTGCAATGAGGAAAGGATATACAAAAGCATTAATTTTTTCTTTTCTCCCTATTGATTAGCTGCTCCCAAATTATTTTACTTCCCAAATTTGAGGCAAGAAAAATAACAAAAATAGTTATTCCAATAACAAGATGATACCAGGAGAATATAAGAAAATTTTATTCCCAAAATAATAATTCTCATCATGGTCTAGGTGACAATTTCTGTGTGGGGTAAAAAACAAAGAATCAGTATTTTCTGAAGTTCATTGTTTCATTAATTGCTACTGTGTTAGGGCAGGACTTCTTCCATCTTGTCTTTGGGATTGTGATTTACATTTAGCATCTATGTTGCAATGTAATGTAATGAACTACAGTAAGCTAAAAACATTAATTTTTAAGTCAGCATACATGTCTGCAGAATCAGCAACTGTAAGAATTTTAGTATTTGAATGTGAATTTTTACTACCTAGGTCATGGTTGGCTCATGTAATTCAAAAATGGCAACAACAAGAATGAAAGGCTTGAGCTGATTTTAAATGAATTTTGACAGGTTTATAATCTCCTATCAGGTATTCCAAAAGTAAAGAAAAAAGCTGCTTTTGGAGGGTAAATGATTTCTTGAAAATTATTTGCTTGTTGAAATGAAGGGAATGAACAGGCTCAGATGTTTATTGATTTAAATTAGTAGCATTTTTATTTGTGAATGATTTTGAAATTGGTAATATTTAAGCTCAGTTATTCTGGAGTTAGTTACTATGGATACTTGCTTTGCAAAATGTGTAGCTTTATGGCTAACTTCTGCCAAAGACTATATTGTTAAATAACATCTCTTTTTTTAGACAAACACATGAAGTGGCATGAGAGATTGTTCATAGTCATGCACACAGATCTCCAGAGAGAAGTCTGAATAAGTAAATATCAGTGAGCTTTATTTTGCAATAGTCATTTTATATGTCTTTGAATAGATGTGTCAGATTTGTATAAGTAAAGCTTTTTAAATAATGGCTTTTATGTAGAAGTTCAGTCATTATTTTTTGTTTTGACTAAAACACCCCTGCTTCTATCTTCCCACAAACTGGTAGTGATGCAGCTCTCCTAAAGCCTGATCAGCTTTCCTGACCTTGGCTGTTGCTATCCAGTCTTAGGGAAGTATTGTGCAACAGATTATCTTTTAGTTATCAAGACCAAGTGTTCTTCACTTGCTTTCTCACTTTAGCATGTTTCCACTGGTAAAAGGCTTCTACATTCATTTAATTAAGCATTGTCAAGTACTATTCAGTGACATATTTATTAATAAGCAGCATGTAAAAAATCACCCAGCACAGCTGTAATTGTCTTCTTCCCATCTCATGCACAGATCCTGGGATTGGTGCTGGCTCTTCTGCCTTGGGAATCCTCCCAATGGCCAGGTTCTGCAGGAAAATCGTATGTGTATTCAATAAAAAATAAATTTAAGGTTAACACTTCCTTTCTTATGGTAGTCCCACTGAAGGGACTTAAGACACAGTAAGCCATGTAACACAACTAGTTATAACCAGAATGGCAAGATTTAAGTGAATGGATGAGCCTTTCATGGGCCTTGGGTTGCAGGGTGACTTACTGAGGCGGGTAAGAAATGGCAGCACTTACCTGTGAGCCACCCTTTTGAGGTTACTGAGAAAGCTCAGCTGAAAACAAAACTTCTTTGTAAGTGCTTGCATGAGCATGGCCTCTTTCTAAAACAAGAGCAGAACGTGGAGATTTATTTCTCCATCAAATGACTGAGTAGTTCATGCAAAGTTAGGTGACAATCTGAACCTTTTTACTTGTAAAGCAGCAGAAGGGAATAATTATGTGGTCAAGGTGTCCGTACTGGTTTGTTCAGTCATTCCTACATTAGACAATTGACAGTGCAACATCCAAGTGATAGGTGCTGATCAGGTATGAAGGTGTCAGTAGATGGACTCCAGTATTTTCTTTCCTTTCCAAGGCAAGGCATATGATTTTCGTAGCCCCAGTTGTCCCACTGATATTAACTCCTTAGTTAATAAGAGACAGATTTTGTGAATTTGTGAGTGTGCCTTGGAGTCAGGGACCTTGAGAACCATGAGCAGGTGAAGCTTCAGCTTCAGAGAGTTGAATTCAGCCCTTCATTTAGGTGCAGAGGCAAAAACTACTGCTGGTCATTGATTGCTGCACGGACACCTTTGAGATGACACCAGCAGGCACTTACAGGTAAGGACTGTGTCTGAGCTGGATTGCTGCTTAGAACTACTGAGTGAATTAAGTTGTGCAATAATTTAAAAAAAACCCTCTATCTTATATTCTGTTGCAGTCTGCATATCGTAACACATCTGAGCTGCTGGTGGAGGAAAATAAGGACTATTAGCCTTGACTGGTATTTTGGCAGATTCTCTCCTTCACACTCTGTCCACAAACTATTAATAAATGCTAATTAAGAAGCAAGTTAGCTGTTTGATCTTGGTTTTGAATGCATCACCTCATGTAGTTTTGGGCTCCATTTTATTTCTCTTTATTAATTCAGTTATTTTATAGTGTTTGTTACTTTTTCTTCTCCTGCTTCTTATCTTCTTTGTTAAAAATCATGGACATGTAACTCAAGATTTGGAGATGTAGTTTGGAGAAACAGATGTAAAAGTCTAAATTTCATGCTAAGGGATAATTTCCATACATTTGGTTTCAATATCTTGCACAATCTGAAAGACAGATTTAGATGATCCATCGAGTAGTAATAGCTCAATAGATTCTTCAATGTGGTGCTGTCACAATGAGCATAAAATGTCAAAAAATTAATAACAATGAAGCGTAAGATAAGTACTTTATTCATGTCTAGTAAGAGCTTTGCCAGTGAAAAGGGGCACCTGTTTCAGAATCACCGAGGAGGTGATGTTATGATTGTCCATCAATAAACAGTTGGACTCAGTCTAGAAAGACTGGCTACAAAGGCTAGATCATGATTCAAACTTTCAAAATGTTTTGCATTTTCATTAGGATTGAAAACAAAAAAAAAAGAAAACACAAAAACCCCAAAAACCAAAACCAAACCAAAACCAGGGAAGTGTTTGGTATTTGAAAGCTTGATATTGTAGAGTCTTGTTATAAGACGTAAAGGTTACAATTTAACAATTTCACACAGCTGATATATATTTTAGATGAATGGCCAAAAGTAGCAAAGCATGTAAAATACTTTAAAAATACATTTTAACTGTAACTTAAACAGGAATCGATGGAACAAATTACTCTTTTCTGTCATAACATGTAAACAAGAGAATTATTTCCACATTGGTGGAAAAAGTAATGAATGTACTTTGTTTGTTCTCATATGGCTCTCATAACGAAACCTAACAATGAAAACTTACCTAGTGTGATTTTGTAATTTTTGTTTTAAATTCTTATTGTGTTGTGAAAGATTTCTTAGGGTGAAATGGGTTTCAGAATTACTTTTTAGTTTTACCTCATTCTATTAATGAAAGTATGACGATTTAAAGGTAAAATTTTCATATGCAGCCAAATCAGATGAGAGACAAGTCATAAATGAAAGGAAAATATATTCTTAAATAATCATAGCTGAATACTCAATTTTAACGATCCTAATTCGTCACAGAAGAATGTATTTTGGCATGATGTTTGTGTAAAAAACAGTATGAACATAAGGAGGGGAGTCATCATCATAAACTGTAGGAGAAACGCAACTGTAGATTTGAATAACCTTGTGCCTTGTGATTCATATTTCTGATCCAATTTTGCACTTTCTTTAATTCTGTGATGATTACAAGAGAGCTTTGTGGTGTAAATTTGGAGTTTTCATTTGGAGGTAGGGTGAAGAATTTGCTAGGATCCACTAGTGTTGTTGTGACCAAAAATGATGATGTTCTTTGCTGTCACCCTGCATTTTGTCAGGTGTAATAGAAATGCCAGCTGCTCCTCATTGCTTGCTGAAATCACTGTTTTCTTGTCTTGGGTACATGTAAAGATTGGTTTTGCACAAAATGGAGAAAAAAGCTCAAAGTAGGGAGTGTGAAAACTATAGATAAGGATTTGCTGAGAGTGAAACAGCATATCAGAAAAAAATATCATGAAACACTAGGAGAGTGTTGTGATTCAAAGGGATATTTTGTAAATATTTAGTTTGATTTGTAAATCCATCACAGCCCTCTCAGCCATCCTCCTCCCTTGGAATGTATAACATAAGACCATTTTAATTTTCTCAGTGAATGGAGTGTATGTTGGGACTTTGAAATATGGAGGTCCTGTTCTTAAAGTTTCTGATATCATGAATCTACGTTATCAAAACTATTGACTTAACTTAAAAATTGTAACATAAAGAAAATTGAATGAAAACATCAGCTTTATAGGGTACACACTGGTAATTACTGTCCTGGTCTTGCAAATATAAGGGAGATTATACAACTTTTCCTGTAAAGACACTTTGATACTTGTTCTTAGGCATAAGTGTCACTTTCCCATGAAAAAATGTATTGTTATGACAGTAAATGGCACTTTGTAAATGGTAATATATCATTTCAGTGCTGGGAAAACACAAGCATTTTTGATAAATGAAAAGTTTCAGTGCCTTTCAAGGTATCTCAAGCTAGGGGGAAAAAATTGAAAAAAAATAGCATGTTATTTTTTAAAATGTTTGCTCAACTTGCAAGTTTCACTATTCAGACTATCTAATGATATCACGTCTACTGTCTTGGGTTTTTAAAAAAATTTGGACTTTTATTTTATTATTTCATATTAATATGGGACATGTTGTGTTAGGGATTAAGCAAATCAAAATTTGCAGACTTTTAATGTCAAGGATTTGTTTTGTCTGAAATGTGCAGAATTTTAACCACATGGCATTACATCACCCAATTTTAGTGCTCAGAGAAATTTTATTTCAAGTTCAACTTACGAACTTTTTTCCTACCTGATTGTTGTTTTGTGTAACTCATCTGGTGCCACTGAAGTCACTGCCAATTTACATTAAAGTAAGTGCAAATTTTGTGCTCTTACTTGTGTGGCAAGCTTCAAAAAAAAAACCATGTGGAGTTTAGACAAAGATAAATTAACAGGGAGTGAACTATTTTGTTTCAAGCTTATTTGTATAAAGGTATATCCTTTATCAATTAATAGTTGCTAAAAGCATGTTTCTGAGAAGTTGACAGATTCTGCTCCTGACTGTTAGATTTAGTTCATCTTGTAGAGGTGGGGAAAGCCCTGTTCATCACAGAAATGCTCTGAGGAGGTTTCTTTGCTGCTGAGTTTGTAGAAGGGCAAAGGTGAAGGAGCGGGGAGAAAATTCTTTTGCTAACACAAGTATTTCCTGTAGACAGCAATTACATACAGGTCTGTGAACTTTAGTTAGCTACCCACAAGCATTTGAACTGTGAGCTCAATGTAGTGTTTGTATAACCTCCCTTTATTTCCAAGATATCTGGTAGAGACTTTTCAAAAATTAAATACTTTTTTTTTCTCCCATTACAAGTGAAAGATCAAATAATGCAATTATTTGACCATTTTCTCACCAATTTACAGTCTGTGTACCCTAAGAGAGTTAATTAAATAGGAAGCATACATAGAAGTTCAGCTTTTTCCTAACTTTTTCTGCAAGCTATGATTCTAGCTGTGCTACTCTATATCTAGCTATTTTACAGTGCTTTTGTCAACTAATTGCTCGATGTTCCTTGACTCAGAGTTCTGTGTTTGAGCTTAATTTGGAGTAAATTGTTACATTTTCTTTTCTCTGTGGCTCTTACTCAAATGGAAGTATTGCTTAATGCTGCCTCTAAGTATTGCATGTTTATTCCTAAATAGTAATAGCGCATAGTATTACTGCAGAAAATCTGTGTAATGGCTACGTCTAATCTGGTACAATAAAGAAAAATACTGTTTCAACTACAACTATAGTCAGTTGTAGGTAGAACAATATGCTGTGAATTTTCTGTTTTGTTGAAATAATGGCCTTCTGCTAAGGAATTCTGATGGATGGGATGGTGTTTCTGGGTACTAGTTTATGGAGTATAGGCACTGTGGGTTCTGAAAGCCTTATTCCCATGTAACCACCCAATATATCTACATGGACCTTCTCTTGTCATAAAAAGCAGTTATTTTGTACTAGGACTTTCAAAAGTCACAAAGGAATCCAAGCAAATTGTGAAAAGATTTTCCTGTAACTTAGTAGAAACTATTCAGTCATTTCTGATTGGAGCATCAAGAGCCTTTCAAGCAAAATCCCTCTCCCTGAACTGAGAAATGCAGCTCTGCAATCTTCTGATTTAGGTCCTGGGTGCCACATGCACCCTGTGGTCCAAAGGAGACCAGGACCACAGAGCAGGATTGGGGTTTTTGTGATTTAACTCCTGTCAAATATAGCATAGAATGCTTGAAAACTGTCTTTGGTATTGTTAGATATCATTGACTGACTATGGTTTGTCATCAAATAGGATCATCCAAGAATGCTGGACTAGCACTGGGGGAATGAGAAAATGAGCAGCATCAGCACAAAAGCTGTATCTCACTGTAACTGGACATGTATGAGCTGTGTTGAGATATGTCCAGTGTTATGAAATTCCAAAAACTGAAATATTTAAACTATTTGCTGATTGTAGCATTGTTTGAAAAAAATAGCCCCAAAATAGAGAGATACAAACGAAATGCTGGCTGGAAACCCTTGGGGAGTTGATTGTTCAGAGATGTTAAGAAGGCACACATCCTGTAGAAATCCAAGAACTCATTGAATAACGAGTGCTTGAGTTATATAGGCCTTAAATTTGCTGCTTTAGCTTTAATTTGTTCCATGTATCACATCACATCTTTAAGTTAAATACTGTTCTATTTTGTACTTATATTGAGTTTGAGTTATATATTTTGTCTTACCATAGCCCACTATATTCTGATATGGGCATATTCACCCTTTTATGCCAGTGCACGTGCTTAGAGCACAGTTTTCCCTTTCTGTCAGCTACCCTTTTTCCCCAAAAGACCTCTCATTAAGGCAATCAGCTGGGTATTTCAGTGTTTCAGAATTGAATACAGAGTGAGCTTTTTGTTTCACAGTTTTATTTTGTCCTGTTCAACTTCTAATTGCCACCTGGAATTGATATATTTGATTAATACCAGGTGGTACTCCACTCCTTTTTGCTGTCCCTGGACAGGTCTAGCCTGCCTCAGACACATCACCTGCTATTGCATGGTCATTGTGCCTGACAGCACTCTTCATACACTGCCTGGGGAAGGAAGGTCTAAGAGTGAACAAAAAACATTCTGCAGGCATATGCTAACCAAATGTTTAAAAACTTAAAAAGGAGTATTGTATTTAAGATATTCTAAACTGGCATTTTGCAAACAGCTCATATAATTGGCAGATTATACTTTTACACATAATTTAAATGACCTGCTCTCAGAAGATGTTTGACTGTCAACTCTCTGGAAGACCACAGTGCATGATTCCTATTGTCTTACTGATTTCCAAATACCTTTAATGAATAGAAAAGGGTTTATACCCCAAGAGGTGATACATTTACAAAAGGATATGTCTGACATCCTGATTTTAGGAGTAGTAATGTCACATTGGAAAATAAACAATAGCTAAGTAACTTAAAATCTTTCTATATTTTTTTTGCTTTATTGATATGATGATAAGAACAATACTTATTCCTTTTGATAAAACTGTATGTAAAAACAAAAGCAATAGTAGTTTGTCTATAGAGAAAAAGTGTAAGAAAAATGGAAGGAACTGGCAGCAGTATCATTGTTCTGTTGGGCCTCAATGCACAAACATTATAAGAGCATGAAATTTTGTTTGGTTAATACAAAACGAACCAGGTTTTGGTTAGCCTTGCTTGCCTGTGATCATGGACACAGGCAGGTTGTTGGTGTCATATGCTTCCATATTTCTGTGTATTTCCTTTTACCATACTAAGGGAATAAAAACGTAATAGGTTCAGTTCCAAAACTCCCCAGTCACCTCTGTTTTAGATTGTAAGTCAAGTACCAAAGTGAGATTAGTGCTGGTTAAAAAACCACATGCTGCATATAAAAAAGAAATTGAAAAAAAGTGGAGTTTTTTCCTAAAAAACTGGTTTCCATGTTTCTAAATTAATCAAGTTTAATGGTTTTTGTTGCCTGTTTCAGAAGAAGTTTCAAAATCAAGCCATTTATTTACACTTGTTTAAGTTTTTAAGATTTAAAAGTACTCATGTCATGCCATTACATTTTGGAAGAGCTGTTTCCTTTTTTTCTCCTACCCTTTTTGAAATTTTCTTCTTTTCAAACATTCTCAGCTTTTGTGCTTTCATAAATTTCCTGGTGGAAACAACGCTAAAGCAATGGTGTGAAAAAAAGTTTTCCCCAGATTTTCATATTGTCCCTCATTCCCTATCCGCTCCCCCCAGTATAAAAGATATTGTTGTGCGATAGTTAAAGGGTGAGGAAGAGAAGAGAAAAAAGAGGCAAAAATTCCACTAAGCCAAACAGACCAAGTCCAAAGACTTCTGGTTGATGAACTTTAAGAGGTAAATATACTTGAAGGTCTAGCTCAGCAAGCACCTCCAAAAGGAGTAACAAGTATATTGCCTCTGTGATAGTAAAGTCATCAATCAGTGAAATATTTAAGTTAGAATTCCTCTCACCTATCTTGAACTGCTTAGCAGTTTGGTATGAGGAAATTATCTGGGTAATGGAAAGAAGTGGCATATAGTACTTTATTCCACCTGTCTTATTAGCTGAAGTTACGTAAGAGTAATTCATTAATGTTTTTTTGCCTATGTAATTTTCATACAAGCATTCGTAGCTGAATCTCACCCTAATTATTCATATTAAGTCAAACTTTTTTTTTTTAAATATACCATTAGAAACCATATAAACATCTATCTGTAACAAAATAGGGAAGACAAACACAGTTTCTGACTCCTGGATGCCCATGAGGTTTGATCCCATTCATAAATAAGCAGTGTGTTTTCAATAAGTGGGCATGCAGTGGCTGTTGAAATCAATAACTCTGCCCCATTTCACAGGAATGGAGCTACCAGTAGGAAAATGAAGATGAAGAGAAGGATGTCATGCTCCTACTCCACTCCAATTAATAATGCCAAATGCTGCAAGCATACTGTAATATGATCCATTAGTGACTTTGCAGCTCCCACTCTCCAGTTCTGCTCCAAAAATAGATGCATTTCAGTTCTGTTCCAAAAAGCAGGAATAATTTACAGAGCTGGGTAAAACCTAGAATTTTACTGAGGGGAACATGAGACTTGCTGACTGCTGTCAGAGGAAAACTTGTGAAAAGGTTAAGACAGGTTGCACAAAACTTTTAATGGGGAGTCCTACAAAACTTCAAGTTATTTTGTTTTATGCTAAGAGTGCAATAATTTTGCATGTTTCAAGCTTTACCTTTTCAAGTCCAGGTTCGTAACTACATGATGCACATGCATTTAAAAAAAAAAAGGTGCCCGTAGCAAACATAACATTTTTCCTACTAATGATGGCTTTGAAATTCTTAGTAACCAAATATATTTAGCCGCATAGATAAATATTTTTATTTGAAAGATTGGAGAAGTATGTGTGGGATTAAGGAGAGAGGAGGTAATTTGCCATGACCTATTTTCATTCCATTTCAATCAAAATTGCACCACTTAGCTGAGTACTATAAAAGGATGCCTGAAGCACACTTGCACTAAATTATCTGTTAATGTCAGGCCAAATTTCTGGTCTCCTGTCTTGTAGGTGGTGACAGGCTATCTGGAAGGGATACCTGTGTTCTGCACACTCATCAGAAAACTTCATGAGCTAGGATAGCAAAAAAGGCCTGAAATACTGTTAGTTGATGTGAAGAAAGATGTCCAAAGGCTTAAGATGAAGAATTAAGAAAGCATTTGGAAATGCATATCTTTGTTTTAACTAGCTCTGTAGTAATGGTAGTCTTTAATTCAGCCAAAATGTTGATGTTTTGGCACAAGAGATTAATAGGAAGTCTTTGAAGTAAAATTAAATACTTGTAAATTCAGTCAAGGCGGGAAACGAATTCTTTAATTTTCATGGTTTTGCAGCATACTTTTGCTTCTGAGCAAATATTATAAACAGTTAACTACTTGTGCCCTTTACTTAGTCTGAAAATCTAAGTAAGAATACTTTTCCTAAGTTCTTCTAGTATGTTTTGATTTCTGTCTGCAAGCATTTGGACAATACTCTTGGGCCCATGGTCCTGTGCTCTTGGGGATGGTCCTGTGCAGGGCCAGGAGTTGGACTCAATAATCCTCGTGGGTGGCTTCCAGCTCAGCATATTCCATTACTCTGTCAAAACAACGAAGAATCTTCTTTTTTTCCCACCTTCAGCAATTTTCTTCTTTTCGGTATTTCTTCCACCTCATTTTGTTACTGTGGCTCCCATGGAAGCCAGTGAGTAAGTCCTGAGTTGAATGCAATGTAGAATTGGATTCTAAGTTCCTGATACAGTGAAAACATGTTAGCATGTATAAATAAGGCACAAAGGTCTAATTTTCAAATGTGCCTTGTTACAGGGCTCCTTTCAGTGCACTGTTCAGGTAGCAGATGCCTTCCCACCATGGACAGAGCTGAGATTTCAGAGCGAGAAGCTCGTCTGAATGGAAAGCCTGGATGTCCTGGGCTGTTTGCACAAGCAGTTGAGTGCAGTACACTCAAAACAGGGCCTTGACAGGTCTGTCATGCTGTGGCATACTGTGCATTACAGTTTAGCACTGTTGCTCTAGCGCTCTGTGTGCCAAATGAAGTCATTAGCAGATTTGAGATCTATCAACCATCTGTGCCTGTTATCTGTTCATCCTCGACTGGGAAAGAGCTGTCAGTGCAGAGCTGTAGAGGGATGTGGTGGTTCTAGAAGGTCTCTGGGGTCTGCCTTGGTCATTTGAGATAACGTGCCCCCCATACAGCATTTACTGCTCACCCCTTCCCCCTGGAAAAATGTTTGAGTCTCTTGAGGAGCCTATTAACATGAGAACTCGTTGCAGTATCTTTTGTTAAATATTTGGCCATGACCAGCAATACCCAGGCAGCTTTGGTGTGAATGAGAAAGTTAATAATCCATGAAAGGGCTTTTTTTATTTTTATTTTTTTTAATTTACATTACATCAGGTTAATAAATTAGAGAAAAAAAGGGTTTGTTATGGCTTTTCTCCTGGTGGTGGATGAGAATACACCAGCTGTAACACACCATTTACAGAGATGGCTGGAGTCATTGTATATCAGAGCTGAAAATTATATTGACCCTATCAGTGCAAAATATCCTTTGGAAGACCTTGGGAGGGTTTCTTACATGTGTTATAAGAGCTGCCTCACTGTGTTGCAGTAACAGGAACACGTGGAGACAAAATGATTGATTATTAGCCCTGTTGTTTGTAATTTGATCAGTGCAGCAAGTGTTAGCCAATAATGATTTGTTTTCTTTCCCGTACTCCCTTATTGACGTGTTCATTGTCTGAGTGTCTGAAATTCCAAATCTGGAATCTCCTGCCATCAAGTCTAACTCTGCTTTATTTAACCCAAAGGCAAATCCTCAGTATAAAGCTATAGGAATGAGGTTTAATTAAAAGTAAGTTCAACTTGTTACGTTACAAAAGTGAAGCCTCTGTACTCTGTCAAATGCAAACACCAAAATAAATTATGGCTCTCCACTAGACTGTGAGTCTGACAGAGATTGCTCAGACAGTAGCTTTAGACATCTTGAAAACAGTGACATCTTTACAGGGTAAATTTACAGAGTTTTCATTAGTCACTCAGAGAGGAAATCAAATTTAACAGGTTGCAATAATTTTTGTTTGGTGATAAGGTATGCCTGAGAGTATTGGCCAGTCAGTAAAGCTGGTTTACTCATTGTGTGTTTACCAGTCTAGAAGAGATTATGTCTTCTACTTGTGTTACCTTACTGAGTGCAGGGTACTTCTCTAAAATATGTGCAGCCTCAAAAGATCAAATCTTTTTACTTAATTCAGTCAGTTTGTATAATATTGTTGGTTGTTTCAAATAGCAGCTCCTTTTAAATAAACTTGCAGGATTTATTGCCATGGAGCCAACTAAAACACTATGAAGTGATTCTATAAACTGTTAGTTTATAGACTAGAGCTCTGTGGCCAATCAGGCTATGATGATAAACCTTGAGAGCTATAGAATATTTTAAAGTTTTGCATTTTGGAGGCTTGAGAAGTTTGTGACTCCCCCCTGATAATTTTCCCTCAGTTCTCATGCTGGGAGATGTGTTTTTTTCAGAAATTTTAGAAATAGCAAGGAATTTGTCTTTGCATTTGGAAGTTCTGAAATATGTGGCAATTTTCTTTATTTGTGGGTATAACAAACTCTGCGAATACTCGGTTCTGTTTCTATACGTGGATATGCTGTCTTAGTGCTTTGTAGCTGGATAGAGAGGAATTTTTAGAAGAATCAGAAGGGACAAGCACAAATTAAATTACTGAGATAAATGATTCTGCAGGAGTTAAGATGACAAGCGACATGCCTTTGTATGGAAGAACAAAGTTATTAAAGCACTCAATTGCCAAGAATTGTTTATTTTTCTTATTTTAAAATCTGCTATCACATAGAATCAGAATCTGGTTGTAGGGTGAGGAATAATGTGGGTCAGTTAAGGCAGAAAAAATGATAGCACAGGGTAACCATGAAACTTGAAAGAAATACTGTGATGGATGAGAAAAACATTTGTTTTGCCTTGTTTTTATGTGTTTGGGTTTTCTTTTCCCTAGAAACAGAGTTAGTTAACTTCCAGTCCCAGTAGGCTTTGATCTGTAAACAATTGCCTCAGGAACAAGCAGCATACCCATGCTCTCCTTCAGCAATGTTGGATAATCCGGAGTTGGCTGTTATTAGAGCTACATCTGTGAATTTTGGGAAGCTAAGAAAACTGATTTTTCTTTGGGTGTTCTCTAAAAAAAAAGCCATCTTCCTTTTGTTCCTTGGGAGTTGTGGTCTATAACATCAACTCTTGTATTTAAATCTGGTAACTCCCCATGATAGAACAGATATTTAACTCAGATTTAAAACATCCCAAAGGTTTATGTAAATAGAAATGCAGAGGCGATTTGGTAGATTTTTGGAAACTTTGTAACAAATCTAAAAGAGAACAAAAAACCAGCCATATAGTGACAGACTATGAATATTTCATATGTTATACCTGTTGTGGGCTGCTAACTGTGTATGAAGGATTGTCATTATATCAGAATTTCTCACACTGTAAATGGTGAGATCTTCTTCTCTCACCACCCTAATCTCAGTTCCTCTCTCTCCACTTGCTGAGCACAGAAAGCAGCCATTACTAAGGTTACTGTTTGTAGTACACATGTGTATCACTGTTGGGTTTTTTCCATTCCTGAGTTTAAAAGGGGGGAAAGCTTGTCTCCTAGGAGGTTAAACAAACCTCAGAGTACCTGACACTTCTTAGGCCTCTGGTAGGATTGTGCACTGAATCATATAGCTCCGAATTCATGGGACCAGCTAGGCTTCTGCCTGTGTTAATGTATTAAATACTTTTTTAGATCTGGCCTTGTATACTTTGGGTTCCCAGTATTGTATTTGAAACTGCAACTAATTAGAAACTAGATGGCATTTCACTACTTCACTGAGAAATTGAGATGCACCTGCATACCATGAAAATATCTAAGAGAGGTTTAAAAGTGCCTTACAGTGAACTACTATTGAAAGTAGCTCTTCATGTCTGAATCTCAGCATATTCATTAATCTCAAATTTTTCTTTGCATGTATCCTGGTATGAAAAACTAATGCAGGTTTCAAAAAGAAAGAAGTAAAACGATTGTGACTTCTGTGTATAAAACTTTCCACATAATAGAAAACATAACTTTAATAGAAAATGATTAAACAGTCTCAATAACTCTAAGGTGATCAAAATTCAATAGATTAATGTAAATATGTTATGGTAATAAAAAGAGATTTGCAAGAAAGAGGAGTTAATTTGTTCCTAAGAGACGTTTGACCTCTGCTACTTTATGATCTGTTAGAGAGAGCTAAGGCTCACAAAAGCTGACTTTCTTTCTATTTTACCTGGAAGGCATTATTTTTTTAATAAATACCAAAATCAAGTCAATATTTTTAGAACGAGGATAACTGCCACTTGAAATGGACTAATCTTTTTTCAGAGGTTGTCTGACACTTTATATCCAATGTCAGCAGGAAAGAAATAATTAAGATGTATGATTTTGGTAATTGATAGGGAACATTTGAATGGGTTACATAAATAATAGACTAATCAAAGTATTGTTTAACGGTTTACAAAAAACACATGCCCTACTACATGTACATTTATTTAAATTAATGTTGCTGTCAGAATTTATGAGAAATTTTGAAAGAGGATTTCATTTTCACCTTATGGTTAATGCTCTCATAAATAATAATTTGTCAATTTATAGGATAAGTTATACTATTAAATTGTTCAACATACCTCTTTAAAACATAGGTGTGCATTTACTGTTCTGGACAATTACTCTGTGGATAAAACTGCAACTTTCAAATCTCATTTCCATGTCTTCCAAATCCTACTCTTACTCATTTTCTGTTCTAATGAGAATTAATGACTTTAATAATCCAGTGTTTTGCAGAAGAGACCTGGGACTTTTCTTATATATGCAGTATCATGCAGTATTTTTCTAAACAAGATTTTAGTATGTCATTGACAACTGACAAACATATCTAAAAAATAAATTTAAAAAACCTCAAAACTAGCTCTTCTGCAAAAATCAAATATTTAAAAAATACATTCACAATTGAGTCCTGTTGTTTATGTTTAAGCACATGAAATTATATTTGTTAATCATTTACTAGGTGTTGATATATCTGGAACACCAAAAAAACTCAGTCTCAGAGTTTGGGGTTGGATTATATCTGCTTAAAGGAATCTTCCATTCTTCCCCATTCTTTTCTGAAACCACTTTAATTGTGTATGATTGTATGAAGGAGAAATACACTTAAAATCTGAATATTTGAAATTAAAGAAAAGGTGGTATTTCTCTCGAATGGCAATTTGAACATGCTTTGTTATCAGATCTTCTACATGCAAACCAAAATACCCACGATGTGAAAGACACATTATTGCACAGTCTTTGCATTTATTTGTGCCCATATCAGGTTGCCACAACTGAGGCTGCTATTTACTTCGAAACTGTCCCATATATATTCTTTGGGTCCCAGTGCTGCTCATTAAAAGGTGCTGTGACAGCCTGGCATCAGCAGAGTCCCCTCATGGAAGCAGCCACTCTTCATCAGTAGTCACTATCATCTGTTAGGTTGTTTCTGGGCTGAGCTTCTCAGGCTCTAGGGTGGCTTTTTTTTCTTCTCTGGACAGGAAAGAGGGCCCCTGCATGTGTTTAACCCCACATTTTTGCAGGATACTAATATTTCTGCTTTTAATTGACAGCAGTTTTACAGGAGAGTGTGTCCCAGATGTGATTGCTCTAAAATGAAAGAGCACCAGTGTTGGGCTTGAGTGTTTCCCATCCAATTACCATTTGCCCCTTCGTTTTATTTTGGAAGGTTTTTTTCAGTTGAGTATGGGGTTTCCAAATGGTTCTGGTAATCCTGGATTTTTTCCCTTGTTTTTACAGGTGACCTGTAACTGTTTCACCATCAGTAATGGAGAGATGCAGGATGTTGGTGTTGGCCTGTATCCCAGGTACTGTGGACACTGTTTCATTCACAGGCAAAATCTCTGTCAGTTTTTTCTCCTTTTTTCCAAGGTATCTGTAAGGGCCATCAAAGCAGCAGGTAACGTGTCTAAATGAGAAACTGGGAAATGGAAATAAATTAAAGGAGAGTAAAAAAAACATGATCTAGTTGAAAACATTCTTAATAGTCCTGATTACAGCATTAAAACAGTTTAAATAGTATACATCTTTATATTTTATTTCTATGGAGGAGGTAGTCTTTTCTAAGTGAGAATAAGTGCTGACATCAAGAATGTAGGACTGGGACTAGTTAAGGGAAACCTGTTCAGAGATGCTTTAGAATACAGATATTTTGCAGCTGAGAGCCTTCAGAATTAGTAATTAAAAGAAAAACACTGATACATTTATAAGTAAATTAGCATAACAAAGAAACCAGTAAGGTGAAAAAATAAGTCCCTTAAGAGATAGATGTTAATATTTGAATTTCTTATTATTGTTTTTTATTTTTATTAGGTAAGAAGTATGTACCAATGAAGGTTTTATCATCATAGAATTAGTAACCTGTAATCATAAATATGAAAAAATTAGTATGTTTAGTTTAAAATTACATTTTACCATCTAATTTTTTTGTTATGCATGGTTGAATTATGTTTGTCAATACCCCAGTGGGCCTGTCACTGTATTTTCTTTTCCAACTAATGTCATATGTAAGATATGATTAAGGACACTTAATATCTTGAGGCCTGCCTCGTACTAAAGATGAGGAAAAGGTGGTTAGGAGGATGTGGGAGTAAGTGTCATGAAAAGCCCAAAACAGTAATTTGATTTCATAATGGAATGAAAACAATACTTGAGAAAAATGAAATATTATTTTGGAGCATTATTATTAACAAAATGTTTCCTTTTGTTTGAAAAAAAGCCCTTAACTGTGAAGAAAGTGTCTGCCTATGTTCAATGATAATGCACTGCCAAGGGATGCAAGAGACTCTTTCCCAAGTCACTTCAGAGCAGTTTGAGTTTTGCTATAGCAAAAAAGCTGGGAAAATTGTGAACTCAGATCTGTGGTTTACTAGTCCTGGGTAAATGTCCATCCAGATGAATTCATATGCTTCCAGAGGAAATTGTCATCAAACCCACCAGTGTCTACATGAGATGAAATTTAATGAAAAGTTCTTTATTTAGCCTTATTAAGAGGTTGTATATTGGTGTATGGCTTGATAGCTTCAGCATCACAATATATTTAAAATAGCTAAAATCACATGGTCCTGCTCTGCAGCACCTTGCCAGCAGCTTTGGGAGTGTGCCCAGTGATCTCACAATAAGTGTAATGGATACTCTCCCAGTGGGGTCTTGAGGAGATTAACCACAGATATTTTATTAGGCCGTGAGGGATATCAAAAAAGTCAGAGCCCTGTTGATACCTCCATTAAGAGTCAAAAAATGATATAAACATGGTTTGGTGCAGGGCTCTGACCCTCGGCAACATCCTCTATTTTGCCAACAACAGTTGGGATTTTGAGCTGCTGAATCAGGCAGACAAGGAAAGAATATAAATGCAGCCAGGAGCTGGATAAGCCGAAAATTCTTCGTCCAAGCTGATAATGCCAGAATTATTCTTTCAGTGGGTCATTCCCATAGGGAAAGAACCATCAACCCCATTTCTGCTACAGCAGAAATGTTTGCCTGGCAAAGTCAGTTGTTTCTCAGCTAAGGAAACCTGTGACTCAAAAGTATATTACAGATATTGTTAACAGCCTCCTTCAGAGAGAGGGAAGGGTGTTTTTGTGCAGTGTGTGTGTCTTTTGAGGGTGCCAGCAGCTCCCTAACGAGCTGTGCTGCCCCAGCTGTCTCATGCCACAAGAACAGAGGCTGGGCCAAAATATGCATAAAACAGAGGCAATGGCTATGTTTCTTTCAACTCTGTACACCTAGTTCTTTGGCTTTGGGACACAGTATGCTCCATTTTCGCCTGATATGAAATACGGGTTGATTGTTGGCCCCTTTGAGCTGTGCTTGCAATGACAGTCAGGTAATCAATAAGGTTAGTGCCCTGAAACTAAGCAGAAGCAGCAGAAATATAACTCAGTCCCTCCTGCCCTGAACTGCCCAGGTTACCTTGTTCCCCACTTGGCCTGTCCCCTGAATCAGGGCTCTCAGAGAGTCACTTTGCCTTCCTCCTGCCCTGAATACACAAAAGGCAGAAACACATGAAGAGATCCCGGCATGGCTCCTGTCAACAATGAATATAAATCTTCTAAGCATTAATTTTCCTCCCCTAACCAAGAGCAGCTGATTTAACAGGGAATTTATTTGTTTCGTGACTTAATTGCTTGATACTTCAGATGTAATCATGTTAGCTACTTTCAAATGATTAAAGGGAAATGGCAGTGGAGACTCCTCTGTGAAGTTTTTTTCTTTCTTTCTGCCTCTGCCACCCCATACAGCATGTCTTTGCTGAACCACAGCTGTGACCCAAACTGCGTGATCGTTTTTGAAGGATACCAGCTTTTACTTCACTCTGTCCGAGAGATCCAGATTGGTGAAGAGGTAATTAACTTGTCCTCCCTTCCATCACAGACACCTGCAACAATGACATCTCCCTAAATAAATTCCAGACTGCTGGGCCACCAGCTTAATATTTTGATGATATATTGATGCCGCTTTCTCGCACATAGCTATCAGGGGGAAAATGATAAATAGAATCATCTCTTCACACTGCCTGGGCCCCATAATCATTACTTCTCATAAATCACTAGCAGTCTTGATAAATTCCTGTTCCTCCTTTCCTCCTCTAGGCACTTCATTTTGTTTGTATTTGAGTGTCTTTACCCTAACGGGAACACTTACAATATTTCTGAGTGGAATGCAGTGTTCACTAAGTCATTGCAACAATAAGCATTTGTCAGGCACCAACCATGCAGTTGTAGTAAACCTTTCATTGACAGTGAAAGCAGCAAAACAAGGTTTGTTTTCTTGTCCTTTTCACTATGAAAGCCTTCAAAATATCCTTTTCATGAGATTTCTGATTTGACCTTAGGTATTCTTTACTTTATTTTTACAACAGCACTTGTATTAATTTGAAAATAAGTGTTTGTGGCTAGAAATCAAAGTAGATGTGTTTTTCAGCATTGCAGTACTGAATTTGCTTAATAAGACCTGAAAAGAGATGTGTGCATATATGTAACTTGAGATGCACCAATGACCTTCACAGTCCTAGCTGTTGGTCATTTCAAAATCATAACCTGATGTAAATATGGTTCATGCCTGTTCTTAAAACTCTGGGAATATGAAGACCATACATATTTTAATTTAGACAAAGTATTTATTTTCCTTCCTATGAAGTTTCTTCTTTTTTAATGTATTATTTCTCAAAGATAGTAGGCCATCAAAGTAAGTAAATGGTAGAATATTTTTTTAGACCATCAAAGTAAGTAGGTGGTAGAATATTCTTTTCAGCAAGACATTGTTAAGAACCAACAGAAATTTTTTGCATACTTACCTTTTTGCCAAGAGAAATCTTTCAGGATGCAATATATGTTTGTGGAGCTATTAACTGTAGACATCTTTCAGTCGAGCATTCTTGTTTAAGTGTAATTATAGACACCTTCCTTCTATTTTATCCATAAACCATAACTTCACTCTTGGCTTCCCAGTTCACTAAAATGGATTGCTTATTTAAAAATACAGTAGATTTTAATGTCTTATGAGGAAGAAAATGGGCTTAAGGCTTAAGAGGCAAAGTAAAGCTACACAGTCAGTATTAGCTTATATCTGTTATGGGAAGAGGAAGGGAAATAAAATTTTGAATAAGTCAGCAGTTCAATATTATTTTCAACATTTATTTACTTTTCCTTATACACAACTTCTACCACTTTTTGTTTTGTGTTCTGCATGATGACTTGGTGCCACTTTCCACACTGCCTTACTGCTTGCCTGCAGCAGGGTGAGCTCAGTTTTAGTAATAGCCGTGTATTGAATTTACAAACCTATGTACATGCCTGTTGTGAGCTGAGTTTTAACTTACATTACTGATGTCATGATCTGAGCTAATGGGAGAGAAAATTCCTGTTAGGGAGGAATCTGTTTCTGTTTTCTGAATAAATTGGATGCTCTGAGATGGTAAGGTGAAAATTATTTCAGGTCATGAGGGAACAAGAAAACTTAATTATAATCACTAGAAAATTGTTTTTATCCATTTCAAACTTACACTAGATTCAGACAGAATGAGATCCCCTATAAAATAATTTATAGAAAATAAGCACTAGGAATTATTGGAAATAAGAAGCTAAGTAGCAAGTCAAGCTCAGATTAGTAGAAGAGGGCTATGGCTTTTCCATGCATTCAGGAACGTATTTTGGCACATTTGTAGTGCTTTCTGTTGGAGCATACTGCAGCAGTTTACTCATGCTAAGGAGTTGTTGAGCACCTATAACTGCAGGGAAAACAGAGACACAGGGAGCTGAGACAACTGGGCATTGCCATCATACCAACATTCTGAACCTTGCTTCTGGCAGCTCAGAACTTCTAACAACAACTTTTTTTCCCTTCAGGATAATTATAGAATCACAGAATGTTTAGAGTTGGAAGGGACCTCAGAGATTATCTTGTTCCAACCCCCCGGCTATGGGCAGAGACACCTTTCACTAGACCAGGTTGCTCAGAGCTCCATCCAACCCAGCCTTGAACTCTTCTAGGGAATGGAGCCTCCACAACCTCTCTGTAATGCTGACTATCACAATTTTTGTAACTTTAGGTGACGTTAATTTCACAGCACACAAAGATTTCCTTTGCTTGAACTTCTTTGCAAAAATGAAATTTAAGTGTTGCAAAGAAAGGTGGGATGTGGGGAAGGATTATAAAAATGCAAAAATTATTCATCTAGAGATCACGAGGGCTCCTTTAGTGATAAGGTAGCCTATCAGCTAGTTTTGTCAAAGAAGACAAGCAGCCTACTCTGAAGAGGTCTTCATCATTTCCCTACCCTTAAGTAACCACTTCAAACAACATCGAGATGTGTGCTAGAATTTCAATTGAATTTTTGTTAGTTGCTGAGTTTACCTGGTGTTTTGCAGGCAGACACGAGATGATTTTGCCTCTTCTCCAATCAGAAGTTATTTGGCTTCAAATCAATTAGTCTTGCTGGGAGACAGAATGGATTAGCTGAGGTGCAGTTCTGCTCCAAAGTGGGTGCTTTGCTTCCCACCAGCTTCAGAGTTCAGTTAGAACAAATTTTTATCTTTCTTCAGAATATTGTGTAACTGACTGTTCCCTTACAGAGCAACAATTTTTTTAAAATTAATACTGGAAACAAATAATAATTTCAGATGATGAGCAAATAAATCTATTTTCATGATAGATTTCAGTCAAGTTATGTAATGTTTCTTTACTGTAATTCTGTGAGAAGTTTTGTATCTCTGTATGCTTGACACATTACATTTTGTCCCATTACAGTTTTTAAAACCAAATTTTTTCTTGAGTTAGAAGGCGTTTTGATCTTATATGCCAAAACAGAGAGCAAAGACTGTTAACCACTGTCTCAGGAACAGATTTCTGTACACAACCCTTCCCAAGACTCTGAGACCCATGATTGCAAAACCAAGAAGCTTCCCTTTTTTCTCACTGTCATTTGCATAAAAACACTTGATTTAAAATTTTTACAGAATTTTCTGTCTCGAAGTTTTGAGTTCTATTCTGTAACAAAAAAAAAGTTCCCATAAATTAAGTCCACTATATCATGGCAGTACTGGAAAATTGTGTCCACCTCATTTGGTAGATGAGGCACATGAGAAACTAACTACCATATCTATGATTAAAGAATTTCTGTGTCAGAGCAAGAAAACAGGGCTCAGACAGTGCTGTATTTCTAAGGAGGAAGTCTTAAGAGTCAGTCAGTCTCATGGCCTATAAATAATTCCTTGCCTTCATAAATGTTTTTTAATATATATTCTCCAGTTAGGGGGGAAAAGATTTACTGCATTCTTTATAAACAATGCAAGAGGCCAGCTTTGGTCAGTTGAAGTAATGTTTTAATGAGTAGCATACATCCCACATGCAAATACCATTAAGACAACCTTTGATGAATGGCCATATTTCCTAAATATGTACAAGCTAAATGAGCCTTGCCTCTAATGAAGTGATCCAAAATTAAAGCAAGTGAATGAGAGAGACTTGAATACAGAAATTTTGTGTTTAAACAATTAAATGATTAGTATAGGCTCAGTCACTGTTAGGTTGGTCATTTTGCTAAATATTCTAATTATATTTTACCACTCAGTCTGCCAGCTACAAACATTTTTTCACTTATGGATTTCTGCTGGCAGGGCTGGGAATTTGAACTTGGGCCTCTGACAGCAAGAGAAACTCTGAGTTGTTAAAATGCTGAAAGGAGATATCACCGTGATGAAGCCTCTTCTCCTTCTGTCCAGTCATATGCTTTAATCCAGAGCAGATTGTTATGTGACTGTTCATATCCACAACTGTTTGGTAACTTCTGAAAAAGAAATGTCTTTTTTGAAACTTCTTCCTACTCCCAAGGTTTCTGCAAAATAAATGAAAAAAGTGGGGGGAAAGCCAAAAATACAGACAGAAAAGGATGAAGCCCATAGCTAGGGGATATTTGATAGGTGAGGGATATTTGATGTTGGCTCTGTGTTTGTTTTGCAGTATTATAACTGAACCCTGCATAATGATGGTTTCAACACTAATGACAGGGTTTAAACCATTGTCTTAAATATTTTGGCAAAGAATAGACTAATTCAATATGAATTATTTTTCCCAGAAGATTCCTACTGTCTTGCACTGTGTCTGAACTTGATTAAATCCCTTTTAGTGCTGGATGCCACCTGAACCTAAAGCCCAGTCGGACATGAGTCAAAACCAGAGATGTTTATGCCGAGGACAAGAGACAGGGAACAGCCAGTGTGTGGAATGATTTTGACAGAAAACACTTTTGAGTTGCAAGGAGACATGAAGATCAGGAGGCTTGTGATGCGAGAGAGAAGTTGGGTTTGGAATGTCTGAAGGATGAGGTTAGAACTGCAGCTTGGCTGGAAAATGCTTTGTGGGAAGATAGGGAGGCAGATCTTTTTTACCACACCAAGGAGGATGCAGATTAGGACCAGCTGTGGAACGAAGTGAGGACAAAGTTGTTGGGGTCACTGAAGATGTTTGAGAAATCAGTGTAGGGCAGCAAGGACTGTTTACTTGGGAAAGTAAGAGAACACAGTGGGGAAAAGGTGTAAGATGAGGCTGAAGGACAGATCTGAGACTGGCACAAGGAGGAAATTGTCCCATTGTACCAAAGGTGGCTATGTAAGGACCTAGAATTGATGGCTGGAGAACAGGTTTAGATAATCAGGTGTTGAGAATAAGAGAGGAAAATGATGCTCATTTTGAGGGGTAGAAAAGAGAAAGAATAAGAGGAACATTGGAGATAATGGGGCAGAAGAGACAAATCTTGGGAGAAAAGCATGGAAAATAAATAAGCAGCACAATTTCCATCCATTCACTGCAGAAAGATCAGAGGGAAGCCTATGGCTCCTATGTAAAATATTAGTACAGACTGTTCTACTGTAAGCCAGCAGTGGTGAAACTAATCCTCTCTTGGCTCAGACATGCACAAGCTGGGACAGAACAACATTATATAGAATGCTAAACCTAAAAAAGTTCTCACACTTTCTAATTTTTGATTAATTGTGGAATTTTAATTTGTCTCTTTCATTAATCATACTATTAATCTTCAATGATGAGGCTATATTTATTTTAAATGCTTGACTTTGCCATCTCAGTAGACTTCTTTTAACACAGTCCTTCAATATGTAATCAAATTACACTGTAATAATAAATGAAAAAAATGCAGGCATTGTTTTAGTTGCTTGTTAATTGCTCATTCAATTAGAATGCTCACTAATTTGCAAAATGCAGGTTCTCACAATGGATTTCATGGTCATTACTAAAACTGGTCAGGTTTTCCTGTAATTTCTTTAAATGGACTCTCATGATTTAACTGAAAACCATGTGAAAATTCTCCCAATTAGTTGAAGTGTCTAGGCTCAGGATGAAATAATGTGACCTGATTTTTTTGAGCTCTGACCTCTCTGGAGTGTTTCAAAGTGTGTTGGGTGTAATCACTCAATAGCATGTGTGACTGTATGCTGGTCTAAGCTGAACTGCTTTTTTTGTTATATTATTTTCCTTATCATTAGTTTGTGCCTGTGCAGCACTTTAAACATTTCAAGAACTCTACGACTGGTTAGTCCTGTAAAATTCTTTCTGGCAGGCATCAAAGTGAACAAACTACAGACTTCTCTGTAGTTCATCGGAATTCACTCTGTGCAGTGTAAGAAGCTGAAAATGGCACAAATGTAGGCACAAATTTTCTTTTATCATTTTAATAAATCTTCTTTTCGATAGTTCCAACAACTTAGGCTGCAATATTTTTGTGCTTCCTTGATCACAAGGGGAACATCACAGACATACTGAAAATGGGTATGGCATAAGAGGAATTATCCTCAGGCTCAAACAGATATTTGCAAGAAAGTAGGGGCTTCCCTAAGAAAAAAATTTTGGAGATAGTTGGATACTGTATAAAAGCAGTGGTAAATACACACTTAAGCTCTGGAGCTACGCAGAGCTTATGTGTGAGATTTCATGCACAAGGAATTCAGATACTGACTTGCTTTGCTCTCTTTTCTTACTCTCATTTCTTTTTTTATTTTTCTTCCAAATTAGAATTAAAAAGTTGAAATAGTGACAATTTGGGGGGGGCATTAATAATTTCATCCAATATTGATCTTGAAATGTGGAAAAGTATTCTTCCATGGAAATTTTTTTTACCTTTTTTCCACCTTCTGTAGAAGTAGTCAATTTCTCCTAGAAAATAGTCTGTTAACATTTTATTTTATGCTGGGAAAAATGTTGAATCCTAAAAATGTTGTCTCTGCTAATACATACATGAATATGGATTTTTTTGTAAAATATACCAACTCTTTTTTTTTTTGTACTGCATACAGCTCACCATCAGCTACGTTGAATCACTGATGCCTACCAGGGAACGCCAAAAGCAGCTGGTGCGCCAGTATTGCTTTGAATGTGATTGTCTTCTCTGCCAGAACCAAGAGAAGGTAGGCTGAGAGATGAAATCCCTTGACAGTGAAAAAGAATTTTCCAAGGCCCATCAGCAGCTTCCCTTCCTTAATGTAATACTTCTCTTTTGCTACTAACTGCATGGTGTGAATAGGGGAGAAAATGGCCTCTGCCCTTATTGCGGTTTTTTTTTTTTTT
>VZRO01006225.1:428683-491487 GCA_013397915.1 Daphoenositta chrysoptera
CTGTGAAAGACAACTCTGAAGGAAAGAAAAACAGGAAATGTTGGCATTTTTTTATTCAAAAGAATAATCTTGGAACTTCAGCTGAAGCCAGTTGTCTGATACTACAGGAAGGTTGTGCTTATCCTCAAAATAATGTTGAATTATTTCTGCTAAACACCTGCATCAGTAATTTTCAAGAACTACCAGGCTTGTTCAGCAGTTGTTAGAGAGAATGGTGAACCTCCTTGGGTGACTTTGTAGTTTTTATGCTCACTTACATGAAAAGCTCTTGGAGTAGCAAGTAGTAGTTGTAGTAGATAAACTTTTGTTTAGTGTGATCTCTTACTAGGGTTCAGCCTAGGCTGATTTGATTATATTCTGGCTTGCTTCATATTTATACAACCTTGGCACAATAGATTTGTCTCAGAGCCTGATGAGAGATCAAATGGAATATGCAAAATGAGGCTGGCTTCAAAGCAGCTTATGCACTTAGCCTCTTTTCTAATATGTGGAGTTCTTATTTTCACAACTGCCTATTTGGAGTGAGTCACCTGCCACAGCTAAATGTGTTCCTGCAAGATTACAAATAGTAAGAAAGGTATTGATTAAAATGTAATTCCAAGGAGCATAATATGATTCATGAAATAATTGCTGCAAAGAAAAAGAGAAGGAAAAAGAAAAAGAAACAGAAAAAGAAAAAGGGAAAGAAAATGAAAAAGGAAAAGGAAAAGAAAAAAAAAAAGAAAAAGGAAAAGAAAAAGAAAAAAGAAGAAAAAGAAGCCCCCAAAGTTTAAACTGTTACATATGCTTTGATTCATCAGTAGGCGGTTCAAAAAGGAGAACACAGAAAATTTCAGGCATATGACATAATGCTAAATTACTTCCTGTCCGTGTTGGCATTCTGTGCCTGATAAAGGCTGCTGCAATTCTACTCAGAGGCAGTGAAGTGAAGACCTCTTTTTGTCTTTCTTTGAAGATGGTCACTCAAGTGCCATGAAATCTTGGATTAGTTTTGGGTAAATGGCATCCTCACAGATGCAATGATGATTAAGAAAAATAAGCAGGCTAAAGAGTCTTCCAGGATCACTTAACAGTTTGTGAAAGGGTAGACAAGTGGTGTAAAGACCATTCAGCATATGGAATGATTTAAGAAATAATATCCCCAGGCTGGTGTATATGTCATTGTAAGAATCAACATATAACATCAAAAAATACTGTAGCAAAATTATATGTGCGTATATTAATGAGAGCAATGCTCTCATACATAAGTTGAAATTAATTCATATTTTTTTTCCTTTTTGAAAATATAATTGTCCTTTGTGTTCCTATTCTGTAGATCTTTCTTTGCCCTTTCACAAAATTTCCCTGGGAAAGATATTGTGAAATGTTTGGAAAGCTCTTTGTGACCGCATTCTGAAATTCTGTGATTGCCTGATCATTATCATGTAGAGAAGTCTGTGAAGGTCTGGAAGCCTCATGGCAACTTTGTCTGTTGATGTCTATGAAGAAGACATCTTTATCCTCAGCTTCAGTTTAGGGTGATTAAATATTATCTGCAGCAGTCCTCATAGTATTGTGTTTCATTTCTCTGTGACAAATGAACTGTAAAATCTCTACATGACTAACTTGGAAACTTGGATTTTCTTTTTTTTAATCCATTTCTCAGTCAGTGTTAGTAAGCTGAGAGTCATGTAACATTGCAGGTACAGCAGCAGATAATACTTTTGGAAATTCTGGGGTTTTAAACTACAGAATGTCTAGATGCTTAAAAGTCATGAGTTGATAAAATTATTCAATAACATCCCTGCTGAAATACCCCTGATACTAAGACAGATTTCCAAGTCATCTTAGAAAATTTTTTAAAAGCAAAATCTTTGTCAATAGAAGAGGCAACAGCTGTAACTTTGGGTCATCAAGAGTGGCAGAGTCAATATTTTTAATCAATAAATATAGTCAGCTAATAGTAAATTCCCATATTATAACATTGCTTTGCAAAAAGGATGGTTTAGTCGACAGCAATTCATCTTGTATATCTTTCTTTTAGGTAAAAATACAAATTCTAGAAGTGTTTTATGCATTCAAGTAAGTTCTTGTGTGTTGGGGATTTTTTTTCAGTTGCAGTCATCTCATCAAAAAAGCTAGAATCCTTTTTGAAATCGCATTTATAGACACTTACACAAACACTTACAGAGTTTGCGTTACTCCAGTCTTGCTGAGTGTGATTGGGAGCTGCTGAACACATACCAGGGACCAGTGAAAGCTCTCGAGATGCACACATCAATTTACAGTTAAGTTTTAAGTCAAGCAATTTCCACTGTAGCTTTTATTCTACACCTTTTGTAATTTTTTTAAAGTGATCCTGCAAATCCTGTGGGAAATATACATTACAGTTTATATGAAGAGCACATGAACCTTATGTTTATTTGTTCTTAGTTACATGCATCCTTATTTATTCATGTTCATAAAAATACTTGGCAAGATAATTATCAATGAAATTTATGTTTCCTGCTGTATTTTTTAAAGGTTTGTTCATTTAGTGTTATATGCCTGAGTGAAAAAGCAAGATGGTATCAAGTTTCTGTGCTCAAGTCAGTTACTGACTGCAAGTGACCTTGGATAATTCATTTTGTTCAAGAGCAACCCTTGTGTTTTCTAAGATCCAACCCTTATTTTTCATAAATGATGGGAAGCTACTATTTAAATTTGAGCTGAACAGGTTTTTGACTAGAAAACAGGTCAGTCTGTCTGTATTGGGGACCATTTTTGTGGATGTTCTGTGAAGCTCTGGATTGTTTAGTTTCTAAAAATGCAGTGAGAAGATAATTTATAGGTAATTTATACTTCTGCTGAGTATTCTGATGCCAAAAGTATAATAAAGAAAGGTGCTGTATTTTTCTAAGGTCTTTTAGCTTTATGTGATGAATTTCTTTAAATGAGAATAATTCCTTGAAGCAGAATGGTTTGAGGTTTATTTGTGTGCTTTGCGCCTTCCCCATACCAAGAGAAAAGACAAGCAGCTCTTTCATACTGTCTTCAGTAGAAATCCATGAAAACTGGAATGGATAAGAGAGGTTAAAGGAATGCCTTCAAGTAAATGCCCACTCTTTAGACAGATAAAGTTTGGTGAGATAAATTATGCTGCTCCATGAAGTCTATATAAACACAAGATCAAGACTGACATGATTGCATTTCTGTGCTAGCTGGCATGGATAACCAGAGTGCAGTTACAACACTAACAAAAACATACACAGTTCCCTTGCACGCTTGTCAGGATCTGAGACTCTAATATGGCAAAGGCTACATTTTCAAGTATCATGAAGCATGCTGCAGTTCAGCCACAGGGACCCTTGCTGAAGCCAAAGTTACTGAAGTTTAGCATCAACTTCACCTGATGCACACTGGCACTCCGTGTGAGCAGACACAGCCCCGGAGCAAGTAGAGGGTTCCATGGCTGAGCAGGCACAATTGCACTGCATGCAAAATGAGAGGAAATGTTCCTCCCTGGTCACTGCTGGTGAAAGGACTTCAAAGTGAATCTCTGTCTGCTGTACAGTAGTAGTTTTTTATCTTCCTCTCCAACTGTGAGTACAACCAAGGAATAATCTAGGTGCATAGCTGTTATCAAACATAAGAAAACATAGAAGCAAAAAGTGGCAATAACTGGACTGGGAGTCTTAAATAATTTGTGGTGCCTGAGCCTCAATGTGAGCTGCATTTTAATTCTAAGGATGTACTATAATGCTGGCCAGTGTCTTTTAGCAGCTGGTCAAGCAGCTTGGCAAGTACAAATACACCACTGTAAACTGGTTAAGATAAGATTGAGATGAACCTTTTGGTGGTTCAGTTCCTGGCAAATTAAATGACACTAACTACAAATCTAAACAAGACTTTTTTCCAAAATTAGGGAAAAAAAAAAATCATTAACTAAAAGAGGGGAAGAAAACATGTCTTCCTAAAATTCACACACAGAGTATTTCCTGTCTGTCAATACATTAAGTTACAGCTACTGTATTGTCTTCAGTTCAATGTATCTCTGACAGCTTTATACATTATTCTTTGCTCCATTTTAAGATCAATCTCCACTGTAATTCAGGAATGTGTGCCAAGCTGAACTCTTGGCAACATATTACTATTCCAGCACATAAAAGCCCCTTACATTAATTATAATTAAAGATGGGATTACATTGATGACAAACATTTTAAATGAAGAACAGTTTTTTCCACAGTCATGAGCCAGAGTATTGTTCATGTTGTACATCTTCAGCCAAGGATTTCAGGGACATTTGTGCTTATAGAATCGCTTTGTTATGAGTCCTCTTTCTCTTTTGGAGCCGGGATTTAATATTTAGTCGAGGTTGGTTTTTGGAAAGCTTTTATTTATTACAAGGTCAAAAGCAATGGGCTTGACTCTGAATCATTTTTATATTTGGCCAGTGTTTGAGAGTTGCCAAAGTTAATAACAACATAATGCCAGTAAGCATGTTATTTCTTTAATCAGTTTATTGCTTTGCTTAGTACTTACTTATATTGCAGCCAGAACTGTGGTAGAGAACATCACAAGCCCAGTTTCCAACTCAAGGACTTTCAAAATCAGGTCACCTGAACAGCAGCCAAGCTATCAATTTCTGCATAAAAATATCACCTGCAATTCTTTACCTGTTACTGCATACATCCACCAGCTCTGTTATAAGAAGCCCCCCACTGAATAAGTTCCTGAACCTGAAGTGTTGACATTATTTTTCTAGCTGAGGAAACAACACAACTGTAGTTTAGGACTTCATCAAATGTAAGTAAATTGATCAAATTAGTTGCTACAGCATATGTCTGTGGTTGATTTGCCTCACCAGGTTTCCTGAAAGACACTTGAATATTGCCAAAGACAGACTTTACAACACTTTCACCTTTGATCTTCATGTTTACTCTCAGCAGTAACTTTGAAGAATATGTGCTTAAATTACAGAGGCATTGTTACATGAAGAGTATTATTACTGACTGTTGTTTTTAATTAGCGTGTAAAGGCTTCATGCAAGATCACTGTACTGGTGTTAGTACGAAAATGTCACCCCTCCCTCAGGAATCATATATTTAGGACACAGGAAACACAAAATTATATGTTAAGAAATGCCTTTTTAAATTGCTGAATTGTCAAGTTCCGTAAGTTTGTGTTCCAGTTTTCCTAATATTTATTTATTTTTAGACATTTACATTCTCACTAAGTTTCCCAAGTACAATATGAAAGATGAGACCTCCAAATTAATTCAAAAGATGAAGCCTGAGAAGCAAGGATTAAATAGCATTGTTGAAAACAAGTCCCTTTATACAGCTAACTGAACATAAAACCCTTTGATCAAAGCAAATAAAAAACTAGGAGCATCTGTTTCTCTAGTCATAATTCTAAGAAACTTGCTAACTATCAACATACCAAATGGTTTGTAAAAGAAAAAATATAAGGACTGTGTTCCATCAGAATCCTGGTTTAATTTAATTTCATTTAAATATGAAGTTATGCATAGTTAATTGTAGAAATTGTTCATTCCTCATCTTTTTTACTGTTTTTCCACTAGAATTTCCTTTGAAGCAAACTACAGAATGACATCAAGCCGAGATCAGTCATATTGCACCCACCTACTCTTTCAGTCCAACATCAGTATAACCAGTGCCTACAAAAGTCAGTGGCAGTAATTAGAGCCTGTTGGGACACAATGCTCTCTTTCCATAGGTGGCTGGCTGTTTCTTCCCGCTGGCAAGACATTTGGTAGTGACATAAACCCTGGATTCATTCCTGAAATCCAGCAGTCATACTAACACTCTTCTGTTTCCTTCAGATGATCTTACCCTCTTGGGATGGATTTCCAAACAGCCAAGGACAGAGGGCTTTTATTTTTCTAGTGCCAAAAATGACAGTAAAAAACAAGGCAGCTGCCTCTAATTTCTGGGATCTCTTGTTCATTAACGAAGGCATCATCTCTTCAGCTTCTTAGCATTTCTTACATGATTTCTGAGGCTCCTTCCATCTTTCAACATTGTAATTTTTTTCCACTAAAGTGCAGTTCCAAAGACAGTGGCAAATGCACTGTGATCATTTTTCCATGACAACTTGCCTATCCCAGTTGCTTTGGGACTGCCTCAGTGTGCTCTGGTCACCACTTGGCAGCATCCAGCTGGAGCTCACTTGGGTTGTCAAGGTCATGGAAAAGATCTGGCTGTTCTTATAAATAGATATGAGTTGAAAGATGTGTGTAAACTCTGCCTTTTCAGGAGATCCTTAATAGGGCAATCTGTATCAGTTTGGTCCATCAAGTTCATATTTAAAGCAAACATAGAAGTTGGGAGTGTGGCACCCCCCTGGGAGTCTGGCTTTCTGCTCATCTGAGGGGAGCAGAATCTCATTCCTTTTAGACCCAGCCATCTCTAAGAGGAAATGTAAATCTTCTGGCAGATCTTTTAAGCAGAAACACTTTTTTTGCCAAGGGAAGAGAGGCCATTCTCATCACTTTTTTAGGCTTTTGTAGCTACATATAAGTGCCTGGATCCTTCTGGATCCATCCTTTCTGGATGTCCAGCTTCCTTGGGAATGTTACAACTAGCTATTACTGTTATGATTTCTTTTTTCAGATGTTGTCATTCCTGTAGCAGTCACTATTTGGTCTCTGCTGAATGAAAAGCAGAAATAAGAGAAGTCTTACTCTGGATTAGCAATCTAAAATAAAAATAGAAGATAGAATATTCAGAGAGAAACAGCAGTAATTTAAATATAAGGCTAGATCAGAAAAATCACTTTCCAAACACCTTTTCTTGCAGTGATTTTGGAGACACATCTTTTTCCTAAATATATATAGAAGCCAGTCATTGCATTATCTGAGCTTGAGTTTCTGAATTCTCTTTCACTGATGTGCCTTTAAGATCTTGTATGTTTCAGCCTGTCAGGGTGGTTTCTAATAACAGTAATACCTTAGAGAAAAATCTTGATTTTGGATGCCTTTCCTTGATCTGTTTATCAGTCACTTTTTCTATTTTTCAGCACGTTCAATCATTTAAAATCCCATTAATTAGGTAATTTGATTGAAATATGATAGGTTTCAATTCAGATCCCATAAGTAATTTTAAAAAAAAAACCAAAACCAAATGGCTGTTGCAACTTTAAACTGCCCTTTTCTGGACTGACTGGGTCTCAATTTTCCAGATAAAAAAATGTCTCTGGTTGAAGGTCTTTCACTTTGGACAAAATAATATCAGCATCAGAGACAGAATGACATTTTTTCCTAGGTGTTAGAGCACACCCTATGGGGTAAGGCAACCCCACAATTCTCTCAGTGCTTCAGGCAATAGGTGATGTTCACATGAGTCCAGGATGTGCACTGTATCTTTCTTCTAGATTCCTGTTCAAATTAAGTAGAAATAGGAGCTTGGATTTTTTTCTTTGCAAGTGTATATTTTAATGGGCTATGAATTTTAAAGAAAAAGTAGAAGAAAGTGAGTGGAAATACCTTTTTCTCATTGGTTCTCTGGATGTAGGCTAAATCCCTTCCTGACAGTAAAGAATTTTATCATTTACCTTTAAAGACCCAAACCAGGACAGCAACATTATATGGGCTGACCATAATGCCAGCCTTTGCAGGCATGCTGTATATTTTGATCCCTCCATTTTATTGTTTTATTTGTTCTTAGACTCTCAGCTTTTGGGATAAATACTATTTTTACTCTGTACAGTCTAAAACCCTGCAAAACAGTGTAGCTGTGATTTTGATACTGCCAAGTTTGTAAATAATAGCAACAGTAAAGTCAACAAACAATCTGAATCACACCAACATGGAGGAAGTAAAGAAGATGGAAAAGTACTCTACTGTTTATCAGCAAATTTGTGAGTTACTTGAAATAGGACAATTTTATTAGCTCACTGAAATTTTTTGCAATATGCCATCTTCACGTAATTTCTGCTAAGGTTTTCGTCATCTTTAAACTCATTCCTTCTTGAAGACATTGCCTTGAAGACATCACCCAAAGCTAGTCCAGAGGAACCGTCTTCATTCTGAATAAATGTTTTCAACTATGGTTCTTATGATTCTCCTTCATATCAGTGCATTCCGTTTCTTTCTCTTCAGATTCTGAAGAAGCTTTCTGCATACTCCAAATTTCTGGTTCTTAATGCCATACTGAGCGTATACTATATACTTTATAATGCTGGGCAATTTGTCTTTTCATTTTATTTTTCTTAGCCAAAAAAAAATTGTCCTAATAAATCTTACCTTTCTTACAGTGTATTTTTTCCTGAGATCACTTACTGTGCATACAATGCCTGAAAATCACTAGAATTAAATACTGCAAATACAGTAGGTGTAAATGCTTAGTAAAGATTAGCTTCATTGCAGTGCCTGCTGTCCTAGTTTTTTGAAAATTCTAATCAGAGGAGAGGAATAATGACTGGTTGTGTTAATCAGGTTTGTGCACATTGAGCCTGTAAGTATGATCATGGTTTTACCTTATATGGGTCGATACTGGGTTTAAAAACTCTGGGCAAAGTTTCATCTATTAGTCCTGATTTTAATCTGGTAATCTGCCCATCATCAAATCTATGAACTAAACCATTCCCTTAGCCTCTTTCAGAAGAAGAGAGCATTCTGTGAGCCACTTCACTGTGATTGCTTTTCGGGGTGAAGTGGACATGTACCTACACTGGGCGAACACAGGTCTGAATGGGAAAAGCAATATTGTATGCATATGTACATGCAAAGGTACATGCATGGAACATGCAAGGACAATTTTAAAGATTTTCCTATTTCATGAACAAGATGTTCCACATGCAGTACATGGTGGTTGCTTTCTTTTGCTGCTATTTGTTTTGTGACCTTTGTTAAGTAATGAAGCCCTATTTCATATCTCCCTCCATTAACTAGGTACTGAAATGCCCATTTTATAAATAAGATTTAAAAGATGAGTCATTCTTTAGTATATCTCAGTATGAAACTTACTAGAAAGACTCACATTGCTATTTCCCATGTCACATTGTGGAAGTGCATCTTTCAATCTAGGCTTATTTAAAGTAAGAGAGATGGCTTTCCTGCCAGCTGCCTCTAAACTTTTAGACACTCTTTGCAAGCCAAATTTTATTTTTCAATAATTGATTGACTGATTTAGGACCCTGTGGCAAAGTCATCAGGTATCATGACTTCATTCTAATTGCTTTTTGACAGTGTAATAATTCAAAGCTTAAGGTTCTGGCTGAATTTGTCGGAAGTACCATAGGTGGAGAAAGATAGAATCATGCTCTTCAGTGTCTAAATCAGTTCCAGTCCTTAACTAATATCCTCTGAGGTGTATTAAAGCAAGAATGAGCTCATTTGAATAACAAGGAAGCCTATAACTTTTGAGACTGTAAAACTGCAGACTAAATGCTTTGGCTTGAAAAATTGCTATGATAAGCAATGTGCCATATCAGCTTCTTGCCATTAATTTAATTAATCTCACAACAATGCAATAACTAAATCTGTAGTTATAAATTTTGTATTTGTGAGCTCTGTTCCAAGACATGAAGAGAAACTTTCTTGTGTGTAAAAGACAGCAGGCTTTAAAAGGCAGTATGTACTCCAGCCACAAGAGTTACAGCAGAGGATTGTGTAATTTTTTTGACCCACTGCAGGATGTCCTGCTGTTTTCCATGGGATTGCTCAGTGACTTGTATGAAAGCCGTTGATTATACCATGAACAGTGATTTGAATTGGGGACTGTAGTCAAACAGTATATCAGAATTCTGCCCAAGATTTATCTGAACGCCATCATTACGAAAAATATGTTGCTGCATCATATTGATTAGGGTAAGAATCTTTGTCTTAGTGTTGGATATAAACTAAAGCTCCTTCACTTCCTTTGACAATATCTAGACAACTGAATTTTTACTATTAAAGTATTTCTAGTGTATAACTTTATGTTAAGCTTGAATCATTTCCATGCACAAAAGAAATTCTTCTGAGCTAGGAGAGCTTTAGGTGTGATTCCAGCCTCTGTCTAATAATACAGTACTTTTAATCTATACACATTTTGTATAGTGGAGAAAGATACTGTGAAGTTCTGTAGCTACTACACTGTATTTGGTTAATGAAGGTGGGGGTCCATATGAAGTGAGCTGCTTCTCCCCTGCCCCAAACCCTGACCTGCAAAAGAAATGTTAAAAAGAAAGGGTTGAGGTAGCTTTTTGGAAGAGCAACACTCATCCATCTGACTGGGAAAAATATTTGAGAATAGTTTGTCTGTTTTCAAGCAATGAGTGAAGTACTTAGAGGCGAGTGCTTATCACGACACAGACAAATATTTTACTGGTACTGTAAATTGGTTTGGAAAATTGGAAATCCAGTGTAGATTATGTATCACCATATTATGTTGTTGCATCAGGTCCCATGAACAGTTGCTTTGAGGTAAGTCAAGATGTTTAATTCTCAGTACATGTTTTGTGATGCAGGCTACCTCTCCTTGCTTTGAGTTACCTTGGCCCATCACCGTTGATTGCTGAGGCATGTGGGTACTTCTAACACAGGCAGTCAACAGGAACCAGCTGCATGGTAGCTATCTAAACAGTTATTAAAGGCTCTGAGAAATATTCAAGGGTCTTATAACAGTTGCCGTGACATTACGACATTTTAGAGAATGCCCTTTTCACTCTCTTTCCTATTTTTTTTGGTGAAAATTACTAAAATGTTCATATTATTGAATCAGAAAAATGGAGTACTAGAAAAGTATTGGAAACTGTTTCAAGCACTCATTTGCCTTATGGAGTGTTTCTAGCTGCTTCCCTTAAACCCTGGAAGAACCTTTACTGGTTTAAATTGGTGTTAGTTAGGGGATAGTCAATAATAATTCTCCAAAGAAGTTCTTGAAATTACTAAAACACTATACAGCATCTTTTTAAAGTATTTGAAAACCTCTAATTTGATTAAATTAAACTAATATTCATCTAGTCGGCAGTCAATTATGTTGCCAAAATTCTAGAAGAGGAAAATCCAGGTGTTGTACTCTCTTCAGGAGCTGCAGTTGTGAAAAATTAATTCGACCTCTTATACTCATGACTAAAGAACTTGGAGACTGAAGAGTGTGGATTGGAGTATTGATGTTCAAGATTGTTTTTGATTGTTGTTGATTGTCATTGATTGTTATTGATGTTATTGAGTATTGATATTCAAGAAATATACTAGTGAGTTAGGCAACCAGTCTTTATCAGTGCTCTAGGAATTGCCACTTTCCCTTTTGAGATCCAGCAAATATTTTAAGGTGTAGAGTAGATTGATCAACTGTGTATGATCTTAATCATGTTGCATGATCTTTTCTAAGCAATCGACTTCCTGTATTTCACACCCATTCATTCAGAAAGCATATGCTGAAGTAAATACTATTTTTTTACATTGCAGTACACATTAAAAAAACAGAGTTACTATAGCTACAATTTTATCATGTGATATATCATGCATTAAGATATTAAATTGTTTTTATAGTAGTGTTCAAAAATAGTATCTAAATTAATGTCAGTATGTCTTCAGTGAGAACCTATAATTCAATGGGCACAAGTTCTTCTGATCACTGAAGCATAAATTGAACTTTGATACACAAGTAACTACACTTCTACTTAGTCTAATATTTAGTCATTTGCATAGATATTAACTTTAATGGGATTTATATATGCTTTTAAACTTAAGTGCATATTTCAATGAACTGATGAATGTGGATTGGATTATACATTATGAATAACTGAAAATTCTGAGGATTTTGGACCTACAGACCTCTTCTGAGCCACTAAATGCACTCAGTGGCACTCTATATCTCCACAGGTTGCTGAATTAAGGAATAAAGAAGATTTGCCTTATAGCTGTCAGTTTGTGTGGTAAGAGAGACCTAGAGATTGCCTTAACAGATGTGTAATGTCTAAGACAGTCTGTGAAATACCAGTCTCACTGTTGCTAGGGATTAGGATGAACAGTATCCTTGCTCAGGTAAATGAACTACACACAGGGTTTATTTTTGCACTGATGATGGAAATTACAATGGAATTACAAACGTGACAGGAATTTTTGGATGATCTGACATAAGGCTCTATTTCATTCATGCTAAGCTGTAAGTAATTCCCTTTGCTTTTCCTCACTTCTGGCTTTTATGACTTGATAAATAGTGAACTTCTCTTTATTGCTCTTCCCGCTGTCCAATCCATTTTTATTTCCACCTGTAGCCTGTGCAGCTGGGGTGGGGATTGTGCAGTCAGCCCTAAGCTGCTGACACAGGGAGGTTTGTAAGGGCAGGGCTCTCACAGGCACGAAGCTCGGTCCCGTTGCTCACACAACTCCCATCATCCGGACTGGGAGCAGGCACTGGGGCCTTGGCCCTGCAGTGTCAGCCATCCCCAGGGGCCTCAGCTGTGTGGGACACCAGCACAGCCCCTGGGCAGTTAGGGCTCCAAAATGAGTAGGAGGATTTAAGGGACCTAGTTAAAAAATAAATACGGGAAATGTCTTGGTCAGCAACCAGAATGACCAAAACTTAACTGAAATTACTTCAGAATGCATTAAATACATGTGCCTTTCATTTGAGGAGTCTCCAGGTAGCAAGATGCTGTGATGTAGTAGTTTACCTGCTTAGCTGTGTTTATTGATTATATTTTGACAGTTCTGTCTTTAGATATTATCTTGCTTTCTTGCTAAGTAGCCTAGCATCCTTTTATACTGATTTTTCAGAGAGAAAATCCTGTCTGTAATATTATTTCTTGAGATTTCTATCACAAAGAATGGATGTAAAACAGAAAAGCTATAATAACAACACTTGATTTGTGAGCATTATTGGTATTAAAGAAGTTCCGTTGGGCTCTAATGTTCTAGACTAACGAAAACTTTGAACTTTTTTTCGTGTATTTTCTCTTACTACAGGAATTTTTATATATGCACACTCTAAATATATATACACTCTAAAGATTGTTCTTACAACACACTTAAATATTAAATCACCATAATAATCAGTTATATATAATTCTTACCAAATAATTCCAAAGTATGTCTATAATAACCCTGTTTCTACAGTACACAGCATTTTCATGAATGAAGTGGAAGTAATTGCAAAATCACTGCCAGTAAAATTAATGGATGACAAAGACTGAGAGAATAATAAACGTTTATGAGAACAGGTAAATAATACAGAATAACTGGGATTGTTGGTAAATTAGACCTGTTGAAATAAAATGCACCACCACTGCAAAGGTGGAGCACATGTTCTACATCTGAAAGGGAGATCTACAGCTACGATTTATTTCACCAAATCTCAGACAGCTACAGGATAAATGTCACCATCTGAGCTAGTTGCTGTAGACTTTCTTTATGGATAAAATGGAAAAGAATGAACACACTTTGACTGTTATTCATCTGACATATTTTAGAAGCCTGTGTTAGGGTAATACAAATTGCACCCTGAGAGGGTTTCTTTCTCATACAGAAGGGTGGCCCAAATATCTACATTTGATCAAATGAATCCCAGCGTGGGTGTTTGAACAGAAATGGAAAACACTGTGTTCTCCTCTGGCAAAGAAGGCTAATGTGACCCTTGGATCTATATAACAGGGGAGTCAGTAGGAAGAATGATGTCAATTTTTTGACTGTAAAACATTTATGAGATTGCCTGTGTATCACAGAAAATACAGATGGAGTGATCTTTGGAAAGGCTGTTTAAAAATATGTGTGTCTAAAAAAATCACAGAAATTAATAGCTGAAATGGGATTGCAGTGAAGAAGAATGGAGTATGACTGACAAAAATGCAATTACTATTTTCTACTGTGCAGAATTGTGGACCTGACAGATATCAGACTTGCAGCTGTAGAGGTTAAGAATTGTTTGTCTGTTTGCTCCTCTTACCTTATTGTTTGTCTTAATTAAATCTCAGATGGACTTATCTTAGTTCCATTTATTTTTTTTTTAATTAAACTGACCTCTTATAACTGACTTGCTGATCTTAATCTACTCTTTATTAAATGCATCTAATTTTAGTAAATTTACCACAGCTGTTTTTGATGTCACTTTTAAATTTCTGAGTAAATATAGTAAGTTGGATAATTTAAGGGAAGGTTATTCATACTGCCCTGTGAAGGTGCTTGTCCTTATGCATTACTTGTATGCAGAGTCTGGGGAAACCTTCATCTTGATTTCAATGCCTAAATAGAGCACTTAAACATGAATGGTGTGAAGAACTGCTGAATTTTCCAATATCTATATGATTTAGAATGTTACTAGCCTGTGCAGTTCTTATGCCCTCGCAGACACCAGAGCCAGTAATCCCTGGAGAGCTGGTATTGATTGTGTGAGGTAACGCAGCCTGCCTAATGCTGAGCAATGTACTGCACGCATTCAATATGGCATCCAGCTCCACTGTGTCTTATTTTACTATGAGAATTCAAAAATAAAAAGTACAAATTCAATTTGTTCATAAGTTGAAATCCAACCCCTCCCAACAGCCTTACAGGGAACACAGCATTATTTTTGTCTGCAAATAGAGTACCTTTGGAATTGCCATGTGTCCCATCCACCCTCTTCAGAGCTGTGTGGCAAAAAACACAAGGCTTCTGGTGAGGACAACCTTATGTGGGTTGCAAAGGATAGCTAAACTGGCATTTGTGGATTTCTCATTATTTTTCCTGGAGCAGGGCAAAGGAGCTTTTAAAACTTCAGAAATAACATGTAAATCTTGAATCATGACAGGGCTGTGTGCACTGATAATTTCCCATTCTTGTAGTTCTTAATGAAGTACATTCACAAGACTGAAGGTGAGTGAATCCTCAGCTGAAGTTGTAGGCTACTGTAAACCACAGCCCTCACAATAAGAGATGAAAATTCTTTGATTCTGAGTTTAAACTTTATTCGGAAAATGTTTCATAGGAGATGACCTCAGATATTTTGTGGAAGCACTCAAGTGTGCTTTCTTTTGCTGTGTCTGTAGCTGCCTGCACCTGTGATTGCCCCGCAGGCCCTCATGCCCTCTTTGCTCTGAAGAACTCCTGTCAGAAATTTAGTGTAGCTGCAATATCACAGCTTGCATGTCACATTTTCTCATTGACACTTTTCTTCATCTTTCTGAAAGGGAAACTTCAGAAGATCTGCAATGTCTTTACTCATTTAATGCTTTTCTTTGCTGTCTAGCATAAAACAATGAGTTACTGAGTTTACTGGAAACATACATTTAGTAGCTCCTGCACTTTTAAATAGAATCAGAAATAGAAAATCATTACTTATGCTTTCAGAGCATAATGTATCAAAGATCTGTTCTAAAATGTCATGCCCTAATTTAAATGTGCCTGAGCTCCTCTGTTCTGTTCAGATGCACATCTGTAGTTACTTAAATTTTTAGAAATTTTTTAAAATTAAGAAAATTATAAGCAATGGATAGCAACTTTATTAAATGTTTAGGTATTTGAGATATCAAATACCTAAACATTTGAGTTACAGCTTTTAAAATGTTAAAGTAATACAGTTCAGAAAACTTAAAAGTTAAAGCTTCCACAAAAAAGAGAGAACAGATTTATCTGCTGCTATCACACAGGATTATTATTGTTATTTTTATTATTAGTATTATTAAATAGATTTTGTGTTTAAAAGAAACTATTACTATTATTTATTGTGATTTTTCTGTCTTCAAAAATATCATACCCAATAATATTTCATGTTAAACCCCTAATTTCTGTTTGAACTATGGTTTATAGGTTTTTACCCTTTGTAAAACTGGCATTTGCTCATGGTTACATTGCACTCTTTTAATCCATTTGTGTATTTAGAAGAGAAGATACTGGTCAGGGAAAACTTTAGTCCTTAATTTTCACTTGTCTCAGGGCAGGCCAGAAGTCCAATATCTCCTACAAAGCTTTGCTTATTTCTGCCTTTGTGGGACTGGATACCTGGATACTGAAAATAGGCCTATAATGAAGATGCCCTTGGACATACTTCAAATAGGAGGAATGCTGGGAAGGAGAAAAAGAGGTATAGGAGTTACTTACCATTTGGAGTTTCCAGTCGCCATTTCTCCCTTCTCTGAAGGGAGGTGAGGAGTGCTTCATGGTTTCCTCTCTGTGGACAACGCTGGTCTTGTTTCTCTACCTCCACCTGTGAGGAGAAAGATGAATTTTGTAGAGAGAACAGAAGATCCATGTAATCTAAACATGAAAGGAGAACTAGTCCTTAATCAATCTTTCCATTGTTCAGGAGAGTTTTGGAGGTGCAGTGCATAACAGAGGAGCAGTGTTGGGGCTGTGGGAGACCCATGGGCAGAGAGGGCAATGCTGTTTACTGGTTGGCATGTGCTTGCTTTGGTCAGAGAAATATCTTCTCTCAGAGAACATCCTGTCCATGTGGGAATCTTTTAGCAGTCAGGATTTTAAATACTGGGATCTCAGAGAACAGGAAGTATAAGAAGGAGAAGAGTAACCAGGGGAAGAGGTGTGGTGTGAAGGAACAGGAAGGAAAGAGAAGCATTTATCTGTACTTTGAAGATTACACTCCTTTCTAGGGAGAGTTCCATTAAGGATGGAATGTGTTTAGGACACTCAAATAGCAGAAGAGATAAGGAGAGAACTAATTCCTAGAAAGAAATACTAGAGAATAGTGAACAGGTGATTATTTTCAAATGCTTATTTCTGTGGTGTCTGATACCTGTATTGTTTCAGGAGATTATGCTTTTACAGTAAAGCTTCGTATCACTTAAAGCCAGAACTGTAGATCATTTTATATTTGACCAATCTTCAAACAGATTACAATCCTCATCAAATACCCTCCAGTTTTCTTATCTCTCTCTCTTTTGTTAATGCTTTGTTACGAGTGGTTATAACTACATTTTTACAAGTGTCACTGAAATGGAACCAAAACTGTGAAAAACTGTAATATTTAAAGCAAATATTGACATTTAGTGCTATATTGTGTTTGAAAAGTGATTTTTATGAGCATTTACAGGATGCACTGTGCAGAGCTGATCATGTTGGTTCTCCATATTTCTCCTGAAACATAGGTTGCAAAGAGTATCTACAAATTTAAAAGTCTGAAGAATCATTGGAAATAAAAGCCAAAAGTATTCTGAAAGAAAAAAAAAAACAACAACTAATGTTCTGATCTACAAGCTATAAAAATTATGATGTTCAAGAAAGTATTTTTAAAAATTAATCTTGTTATTGAATCCTTTATAGAGCAAAATTTCAAAATAGTGAAATTTAGGGAAAGAAAGATGATTCTTTGTGGCAGGAAAATTTTGCTTTACAGAATATTTTTCATTTGCCCACTTTGAAGAGGCAAATAGATTTCAAGTGTAGAATTTTGTCTAAATTGCTTAGGTGGGCCTTCATGCTTTATGTGCTCTAACCGAATTCAAGAATATGTGAAGCTGAGAGGTTTCAGGTGTGACAAGTTTAGCTTATAGCTTGTTTTAGAAGAAGAACTGAATATAACTGGAAATATTCATCTAGAGGATTAGAAGCACAAATCTAATCAGTCAGGGATAGGTAGTCCAAGGGATAGGTAGTCCACAGAGATTTTCAGAAAGCTCCAGTGTAAAAATGATGAATCCCCAGGTGTGTTTCATCAAGAATGTTATAGCAGCACCTGCCATGGTATTGGAAGAAAAGAGAATTGGAATTGAAATGTTGTTGCATCTCAATTCATCTTCTAATGAACAATTTTTGCCTGCACATGCTTGGAATAAGGAGAAAGCAGGTACTAGAAGACTCTTCCCTCTGGAATAATTGCTCAAAACAAGACATGAGATCAACTTTGTCTTTCCTTGCGCCCTAGATTGTGGGTTCAGCTAGCACATCTAGTGACACTTCTGCCTCCAATGGCTTGTACCTGTCTTAAGAGTATTGGAAAATTGTGGTCTTGCCATAGAAGTGTGGTGCAGGTGTCTTTTCTGTATTTTCTGCTTTTCCCAAGAGCCTTCAACACTTTTAGTCTGTTTTCTGCAGCACACCTCTATATGCAAAAGCTGAATTTTAAAGCATGCCCGTTTCAGCCATCATAAAGTTGTCATGCATTTTTGTTACTAGACTATCTCGCCTATTATTTTTTGGACCAAGACAAAAATATTTTTTTGTTCTAAGAAGCAAACTCTTGTGTTTAATGTCAGTGTTAGAAATAAGGAAAATAATTAGGCAGAAGTTTCTAGCTCTTCCTTTTTTTTCAAAAGCCTCTTCTTTTTCTTCAGCTGGTGCTCTTTTCTATAAATGAAAAAAGCCTGTCTTTATTGTTGGCAGCTCTGCACACCTGGAGGTTTGACTGGGAACATGTTCTGAAAAGAAATGCTTTCAAAGGGTGTTACTCTGTGGACAGCTATATCTCCAATGTTAGATTTCTGCCATGCTCTTAGATTAAATTAAACCGTTCAGTATAACTTTTAATCATGTCAATTATTTTCATAATTCCAACTCCAAGGCAGCTTTGTGTTTTTAGCTGGCTTAATCATACCACATGGCCATGACTTTCAAGGTGTTTTCCAAGGGAGAGAAAGAACTTACTTGGAAAAAGCTTATTAGGCTGGAAGGCAGTGTTCCCAGTGACAACCTCTCCTGATAATTTTGCAGCCCCTGCTTGGCTGCCTATTTGGAAGCAGCTTCCATGCCTTGAACTAGAGCGTTCACGAAAGGATAGGACTTCTTTCATGTGTGGAAGTCTGATGAAGAACAGTAGAAGTGCAAAATGCCAAGCTAGCCATGTCTTTTCTTGCTCTTGCGTCAGCCAATCCCTAAAATGCCTCATCTTGGGAACACAGAAAACATCTAATTGAAACCTGTGACTTAAATCCTTCCCAGAGCCGGGCATCCTGCCCAGCTCCCTCCATCCTAAACTCTCATACAAAAGGGATAAAGACCATGAATCCGGAGGGGGCTGGAGATTATTGGTCCAACAGACACTTTCAATTCTGTACCTGGGTATGAAGCCAGTGTTGACTTAACCCTATGCACTAGTGTGAAGGCTGGAAACCCCAACCTTGCCCTGCTTTGTGTTGTTCATGAAATGCTACAAGACAACAGTAAACAACTCAAAAAGCTGCACTAGGCAGAGAAAGATTAATCCCATCTGAGTGAACACTTCAGTCATTCATCCATCAGTCTTGCTATGTGCAAATTGAGCCGTAATGATGCATCAGTCTTTGGCCTTGCTGCATAGTTATTTTCCTTCTTTCACTTATAAATCTCTCTCGATTTCCATATTTCTGAGGTTTTGGTTGCTAGGCTTACAGCATGTTAGCGAAACACTCTGAGTGGTACTTGGGCCAGTGGGAAAAGATAACTTAAAACAATTTTTCTAGTTTGGTAGCTCCTTAAATGGAAAATTTCACATCATTATTAGTGTCTTATAGGCTGGATTTATTTTTTAGATCAATCAATGAGCAGCACTTGGTCTACAAAAGGCATTTTAGAGAGATTGTTACAGGTTAACAGGCTGTGTTCAGAAGTAGATGTAGTCCCATAAAAATCAGTAGAGGTTGCATTGGCACTAACACATTCAGTGTCTGTCTACTGCAAGGCTGGAAGAGGGCTGGGCAAGTTCACTGTGCTGATAAAATTTCTGTGGTATGAGCCACATATTTACCTTATGCCTTCTGGTGGCAAATTCAGCTCTGCACAAAATTATTTCCAGGTGATCACTTTGATCAGAGAACTGATTGTAAGGGAAGTTCATGTTCAAAATGCAATGGGGTCAGCCCGCCCTCCTTGTAAGGCCCTACAGAGGGGTAGGGCAGCTGAGAGCAACCTTGATTTAATTCCCAGGAATCCACAGAGGTCTGCTGTTTCATGAAGCAAGACAAAGAAAGACAAAACTGCAAAATAAATGTAAAACTGAGTGCTGATTATTACTGTAAATATTTCTGAATTTATGGCAAATGGGGAGCAGTGGAATAAGAAAATGGTGCAATTCTAGGCATTTACAGATGATGGGCTTTTCAGTGGAGGTACTTCTGTGATTCCCAGTGAGCACCTGTTGGTTACAAAGTGCCTGGTTAGATTTTCACACTCTTCCTCTGTTCCTCTGCATGCCTCTACCCCTCCTGAAGGCTGATCTTTTTAGAACTGTATTTAAAATATTCCTGCAAGACTTTGCACTTCAAAAACCTCTTCTGCAAAGTAGTAGGCACTTTTATAAGGAGAGAGAGGTAATGAACCGCAGTGTATTACAGGCCAGATTTTTAAAGGTATTTAAGCGCGATAGCAATGGAAATTGAAGAACTAGATGCTTTTGGAAATCCCTCAAGATGCTTAACAGCATCTGTAGATGCTTTAATAAATTTGTTCCAAGTGGTTTGCCTAAGGTTCAGTTAGTCACTGCTAGAGAGTTGAAATGGGAAACTCTCTGTACTGCTGTAGCCATTAATCATTTTTGCTTTCTTTATGACAAAGCAATGGGAAAATGTAGCTGTTTGTAGAATGGAAGGGAAGAAATAGTAATGAGTTATAAAATGAAAGTTCAGCTTTTTTCTGAGTGGAAGACTTCTCCTGTAACCTCCCGTTTATAACTGTAATGGATGAATGTGGACTCCCACTGTTTGTCTCTATAATCACCATGCGGTTGATCAAAATTATTTGCTAAATCCTTTCTACAGTGTGCTTAAGGGAAGTCTTAGGTAGCAGGTCTTTGAAAGAATTCGATCTCCTCAATGCATTTTGATAGTAAAAATCACATGCTATTATTTCTTTTTTTCTGGTTGGTGATAGTTCTTGTTGAAAATTTAATATCTAATTTGAGTGTTTAATGTTTTCAAGTTTGCATTCATTTTTCTTTATATCATCTCATTTACTTACAGAGTGAGTATTAATTCCAGCTGAAATGGGTTTTTTTGTGTTTACAAAAAATAGCAATACAGTCTCTACAGTAGGTTTTAACAGTGAAATCCTTTTACCCTGTTTTTCATCGTTACTGCATATTCTTATTTTACTGTTTTTCTCATTAAATGCCTTTGTTTCCATTAACCAGGATGCTGAGAAATTGGCTGGTGAAGACTGTGCCTGGAAAGAAGTCAAAGATGCTGTGAATGAAGTGAGATATCCAAAATCAAAAGAAGGTATCCTTTCAGTGACAGGCTACATTCTGTCATTCAGTTGTGAAAAGAGCCCCTTAGTATGCAGTTCATCTCTTGAGATTAATTTCCTTACCTTTACATTCCTTTTATTTTAATGTTTTTTTAATTCATTCGATGTTTTAAATGTGTAATATTCTTAATTGTATTAATAATAGAGTCTCTGATTACTTGGAATGCAACTGCTTCATGGCAGAGATAGTAACTACCAAGCACGTGAAGGGATATTTTGGCTCTGATTTAGATTTTTACTATCACAGCCCACCATTTCATACAAATCCACTTCTAAATGAAAGAAAGCTTAATCTGGAATCTTGTTAAATTCTTTGTTCTGTTACTCTCAGTGTGAACATTTACAGGTTCTCGTTCTTTGCACAGCAATGACAATAACAAGGAAATAATCACAGTCAGTATCACAGCAGATATTATAGCATCATTATAATAAGATATAATAATATATAATAATAATTGGTAATTAAGCAAATTGAATGAAATGATCTTGCACTAATAAATAGAACTGGAGTCTAATGACTGTCATGTAGATATTCAGTCCAATTAAAGAAATTAGTGAACAGCAGCAACCAAGAAAAGATGAGTAGAAGAGAGGTGGAGATTTTTACTAGAATACAATTGATGCCTCAGGGTTTATTGATCTCTTTCTTATCTTGGTCTATTCAGTGGAATTTCCCTGACTGGGAATTTGGCCTATTGTGGCAAGATGCCCCACCATTTTCAGAAATATGGGCTTTCTCTCAAGCTATTTAATCTTCCAGTACTCCTTTTTGACACCATGAAAAACAATTTTGCATAGTGATATTCCAGGATGAAATCAAGTGATCACAATTTACACAATAACAAAAAACCCAACCCATTACACTGAGTTTGTTTCTTTCTAATCTAGAGAGATTAATTTTTTAGCAAAGGGAAAACACTCCTCTCACCTTGCTTTAATTTCACATAGTTTCTAGTCTGTTTTAAGTTCCTCTATAGTCACTGGACTGAAACAGACAGTACAGAAATAGATCTTCCGGGTCCATGATTCAACCTGCATGTTAAATTATATATATATGTAACCTGAAGTTGCAATAGTTCTTATACTGAAACTCTGCAGTCAGAATACTGGTCCTATTTAATGTTCCTGTATTTAATTGCAGGAGAAATTGTGCTAATGTATTTTGCAAGTGTCTTTAATTGAGATTACTGATTTAGCAGATACTTAAAAATTAATCAAATGCATGGTAATAAGATATATAAGGACTGGTTGCAAAAACCTATTCTTGTTGTCTGTTCAGCTTCTGCTCTCAGTCATGGGCTATTCGAAATCTGTCATCTTTCCTTCCACTGCACCACAATAGCAGTGCTGACTGACATATGGTGGTGAGTGCAGTACTTGAAGAGGGAAACACATTTTTTCCGCATGCCAATAATGAGTAGAAAACCTTCCTGGCAGACTGAGGTACATAGTTATTAGTTCCTGCAAATATAATTTTTTAAAACAAATTAAACCAACAGTTTCTACAGTAGAGAAAGCTGGTGACTCCCACAGTCTGACCTAGTGATTGTAACTGCAGTGTTGTAATGCTAAATCCACAGTTAGATCTGCTTGACACAGTCCTCCCCTACTCCTGGGCAGATGCAGGACAGGCAGCTGATGGCAGGTTTTCTAGTTTGCAGTTTTACATACCTGCAAATTTGGTCCCAACAGGTTTTGTTTTGTAGCACATCTGCTATTAGATGATAGTGAGTGAGCAAAGCAGAAAAAAGAGAAGTAAAAGCAGACATACTGTGCATCAGCTAAAATGGTAATCTTTCAAGAATGTCTGTGGTTTGTACTTTCTACAAAAATTGTATCAAGTGGAAATAACATCCCTCATTCTTCTGTTTTTCTGTCCTTAATCAGTTGTAAAGAATACATGGATGTTTGCCAAAGATATAAAGGTTAAGGTGCAATTTTATAATAACACATTCCTTCCCTTATATGGCTCTTTCAATCCAAGGGCATGAGAGCAATTCACAAATAATTAGTTTAGCCTTGTAAGAACCATGCTATAAATCTTGGCCCATGGTGGTCACATTCTTAAATTTAACTATGTAAATATTCCCATGTTCAAGATGGACTAATTACTTCATCACAGGTATTGTACACTTTAAATTCATTGCTGGATTAGTGTGAATAGTACTTGGAGTAATTAGTGAAGATAACTGCTGGACTTCCTTGAGCTGATTGTGTGGAAAGGGCTATAATACAATCAATGTTATTACTTCTCTTACTATAAGTCTAATTTTTTTCTTTATTTCATTTCTTCTTACTTACATGAGTGGTATCATTTTGGTGTTTAGACTGCTTGCATTCTGAGACTCCCATTAGTACAATCACAGTTGGTAATACTCATTTGAAAACTGCAAATATTGGGGTTCAGATAGGTGCGGTCAGAAAGAGAAGAATCTGGTCCACAGAGAAGTCAAATCAGTGCAGAATGTAATGAGAAAAGTGACTTGTGCTAAGTAATATCCAAATAAAGTGAATGCAAGATTATCTTTCCTCCGTTCCAAACTCACAAAAAATCTTCTTGTAGCATTGGAGGTGAAAATCTCCTTTACTGCCAAGATCATTAGTCCTGAATTACAGTCAGACATGAAAACTGTGATGCTTTTCTTTCTCATGCATGAAACATGCAGCTGTACATGAGAAAAAAAAGTCACAGCCCTCTTTATGACTGTTTCAAGGAGAAAGAAAATGAATTAATTTTAATAAAAGGTTCTAATTTCATGAGAATTCTAAAGAAAATTTTGGGCAGCTTAAAAGAATGAGTCATTATATATATATACATATATATACATATATATATATACACATATAAAATCTTTTTTTAGCTGCTGGGACTTTTTTAACGACACAGTTCCATGGACTCTTGCCCTTGGCTTTAAGAGCTGAAGTATCTTAAGTAAATAATGTTTCAGTACCTAAATAAAAGTTACATGAATTTCTCTTATGTAGGAAAATATCTTTGCAATTTGTCATCTTTCTTTTACCATTTATTGCTAAAATACTGCCTTCTTTAGAAATTGTTTTGCTACATATAAACAAAGCACAGTTACCTAAGCGACCACTTCTGCATCTAAGTGTTTTCAAGAATTGTAGCAGAGTCTGGAATGATGGCAACTTTCTATTTTAATGCTTTGTAGCTCTTACTCCTTGCTAAACAGCATTTAGAAGTTGTATTTTAATTTGATTAAATATATTTCTTTAACTAAGGCAAATAACAGAGTGGAAGCATATTCTGGCAAGATGCCAGAATCTCTTGAGCAGCAACGAGGGTCATCTACCAGATACAAACATCTATCAGCTGAAAATGCTTGACTGTGCCATGGATGCCTGTATTAACCTTGAATCCTGGGAAGAAGCATTGTATTATGGCAGCAGGACTCTGGAACCCTACAGGTAAGGGGTGTAATTGGTTCAGCTGCTTCCAAAGATGGGAAGAGCTGGCTGTCTCATTAAAAGCAAAGACTGCGCTTCATCTTGATGCTTCTTACTGTTTTTATTTCTTGTGTGTATCTTGCATTGCTTTCTAGGTTAATGAATGAGGCAGAACTTTCATTCTGCTTTCACAGACAGGCTGAAAGCAAATAAAAGGAGAACAGGAACTATCATAACAAAAACTGGTTATTATCTCCTTGCTTTTTCACGTGTTCAGATGCTGCCACATTCCTGATCAGAAACTGACATTCAGGCTCCATTGACACAAGGGGATCAGTGTTTTATGCTGAGATAGGGCAAAAGTGAGGGACAGGTAGCTGGTTGAAATAATGTATATTCTCCATATATTCTATACATAGAATTTACAGAAAGAGTAAAAAAATCTTGCAAAGTGAAATTTCAACTGGAAATTAAAAAGCTCCTGGTCCTTATATTAGAAAGAGGTCAACGTGGTGAACGACCTTGCTTTTCTTCTGACCTGGTCAGTACTTGCTCCTGTGCTGGGAGAGTTTCTGAGTCTGATGGTCATTTGTTGATACAGAAGGACAGTCTAGGAGATCATGCATCATGTGGTAAGGCTTGAAATTGATTGGAACCTGGAGCTGTAATGCAACTTTGGTCATCTAGTAGAGAAAGGGCAGGTGCTTCTGCTTTGTTCTGGTTCTAAAAGTTTTAAGACTCACATCTTTGGGTTCTGAACAGTTTCATTGTTTGTAACTAAGTGTAAGCCTGTGCTGAGTGTCCAGATACAATGTCATTCACACATGAATATTCATTCTCAGTAAGGTATTTCTTAGAGCATCCATTTCTTCTCTGTTGGTGCAGCACGTGATGTTTCAATACAAGGTGTGATGTTGAGAAGTGTGAGGGGTGTGCTACAGCTGAACAATATGCTCTGCTGTGAATATGAACATTTCAGATGTCACATATTTTCCCTAATCAAATGGAGATGCCATCGGCATTTTGCCTGAGGAAATTCCACGAGGCAGTCTGTTTCTGAATAAAACTCAGGGCTTCACTTGAGGAACATAGTGTTTCAGATCTTTCACTAAAAAGTGATTATTGATAAAACCCGCATAGGCTATGGTACATCACAGCTGTGGAGTAGCTCTGTGTTCATAATGACTATTCCTTTTCACAGAGGAGGACATGAGTTCCTACAAATTTTCACATTTCTTCAGGGTGAAATTCATGTTGTGCATGTCCCACTTAACCTTTTAAACAGGGCTTATGTAATGCTGCCTGCCAGTGTTCTACCTTGTGGGACACTTCAGATGAAGAGAGTAGTCTGCCTGTTTAAATGTTCCCTTATTAAAAAAAACCCCAAACTGCACTTGTTTTGGGTTGGGTTGATTTTTTTATAACTTGTTAACTCAGTTCTTCACAACTGAAAACTGAGCATTTCTTTTCTGCAGACATTTCTGAGACCAGAGATAACAGTGAGACCAAGTGCAATTTTACCCAATAATTTAATAAAGCTTCCTCAGTTTTGCTTGCTGAAGTGTACCTTAGTTTTCAAGCTGTTTAATGCAGCAGTTTGGAGATGAAGAAAAGGATTTGACTGCGCATCCAATTAGTATCTCTTAAGGTAATAATTATTTACATGAGATATTTGACCTTTTTTGCACCTTGAAGAGCTTCTCCTTATTCTCTCCTCACCCAAAAGCATTACTTAAGAGAGATTTTCAGTTGTTTCTTTTTCTTTATACCTTCAAGTCATGACTACAAGCTTTGACACACCTGAAACAAAATCCTCGGTTTCTCATTACAACAAATTGTGCCCTAAGCAGCAGGAGAGCAAATCCTAGGAAATCCTTTGGGATACATTGAATTTCTCCTGTTGAATCAATCTACTGCTTGGCTGCTCCTGCAGTTCCATTATAGCTACCTATTTTCCTTTCCTCAGCTCTGGAAAAAGTATTCATACAGATCTCCACAGGGAATCACCTGAGAACTCGCACAGTCCATATAAATAGGAAATCATTGTTACAACTTTAAAGGCTCTGGAGATTTGGTCAGAACCAGTTTTAATTTCAGGTAATGTGTTTATTGTGCATTTTCCATTTCTTTAGCAGTAGGATTAATTTTCAGTGCTGTGTGACATATTGTATCATAATGTATGTTTTCATTATGATGGTTGCTGACTTTTTCAGAATCATCCACTTCATGTAAGTGGCAGAGATAGATGTTTCAATTATATAAAACTGATTTGTCATGCTGAATACCTGCCCCAGTGTTTTAGGTAGCGATAATAACCTATAAGGAGTATTGTTCAGGACCTCTGAAATGGTTTTAGCAAAAAGAAAGGGAGAGGTAGTGTCTGCCAAGAAGAAAAGCTGCCTTCTCCTTTTGTGCCGAACTATAGCCATCCATTTTTTGTTAAAACCTCTCACGTGTACTTTCACTGAATAGCCTAAGCCAAGTGTATCTACATGGCTTTCCTTGTAAATGCCACAGTAATAGCCTGTCTGTCCAAGAGCCTTAACGAAAGTTAAGACATTTGCCGAAGTGAAAGCTGCCCCACGTCATACTCAGCACTCAGCAGCTTGCAAAAATAAACTTCCTTTCAAAATCCTCATGAGCCTTAACCACAGAATAACAGAGTATCAGCAAGAGGTGTTACATGGGTTTGTCGTGTCTCAGTTAGCACATTCACACTCTGGGCTGACTGCTGCTCGTGAAAGATCAGATTCAGAGATACTGAGAAAGACAGATTTCCCTTAGGTTACCTCAGAGGAAGGACCCAGCATTTAGCCCTTAAATTACTGACAAGACACATATGTTCTGGGAACTAGGTTTGGGGTATTTTTTCCCCTTGTCTCAAGTATTCAGTGCTTTACACTGCTGCCAGAAAGTGGAAGGATGCATCTGTTATAAAACTCTGCTAGATGTCCTCAGCTATTGTGACAAGGGTAAGAGGAGGAAAAGAAATAACTATGTGACACCACAGGCCTGCTGGGCTTACCTGCTGGATAGCACCATGTCACCTCTTTGGGGTCATGTGACATCAGGTCTGGTGAGATTCTGATACAGAGATGACAAAAACATTCATTGATTTCTGCTCTGCACTGCTCATTATTCCCTGCTGAATTTCAAGCTAGTGCAGAAATCCCACTGATTTTCAGATGGGTTGCTTTAATTAACAACCCTTCATCTCCAGTGCTGCAGCATTAGAAGTAACTGTAGGGCTCCAATATTAGCAAGAGAAAATTCCTTCTTTTCATCCCATAGAGAAGTGTTTTGCAGAAGTGCTGCTCTGGCTCTTCACCCAGCAGCCTTGCACGTCCTTGCCCCTCCATCCCCTCTCCACTGATCCAGCACAAACACAGTGCTGGTGCAATGTCACTGCTGTGCTTCTGGAGTGGGAGGAAGCTGAGTAGGTGCAAGCACCCCGTATTTGTGTTATCTGTGCATCATTTGTCTGCTCTTCTACCTCCTCCTATTCTCTATCCCTTCCAGTGATGTTTTGCAGTACCCCATTACTTCCATCTTTTGTCAGTGACTGAATTCATTTAGGAAACAGGGAAAGCAGTCCCAGTGAGCACAATTTTGGATTGTTTTGCAAAGGGCTGGGTTTAAGAACAGTGGCTGGTATGTTCTTGGGTTTTTTTCTGAGAACATGGTTGAATTTTCATTGGGTTAATGAAATACCACCCAGGATTTTTTTATTTAGAATTCTAATTCAATATATATGATGCTCTGTATTTTCTAAGTATGTGAACTTCAATCAAAAGGCAAATTAAAAGTTGATGGTTGCTCTAGTATCCTTTTCTTGAGTCATGATCTTGTAAAAAAGCCAAAAATAGCTGTAGAACATAATATTCTTGGAACAATCTCTGAACCTATTTTCTCTTCTTCAGGAAGGCTTTCCAATAAAGAGTTTGACTTTCTTTTGGTATGATTTTCCCCCCTTTTTGAATGTGTTTTAAAAAATCCTGCTTTTACAACTATGTGTTTTGCAATACATATGCGATATATGCAATGACTGGAATGAAATTGTTTCATCAAATGTATATGGTTCTTTACTGAGCTCAACAGATTTCTGAGTACTGGCTAGTTCTGAGGCACTTGAATTGAATTTACATTTACATTGAAAGTTAGAGAGCCTAAAAATATCCCGGAAAGTGCACTGCAGTGATAACTAGGGCCACTGGGGGATGCTACTGCTTAAGGGCTACAGCCTGAATTCGTCGCCAGTCGGCACCCTGGTTATGGGAGGTCCCCTGGGGATTCGTGCGTAGCTGGCAGATTTCTGAACCTACAGACAGTACTAATTCAGTGACCAAAGTTCAATGTCTTAATCATAAACCATCAGTTGTAAACATAAATCTTACCTCTGGGATCACGCGAGAGGGAGAGGATAATGTCAAGGTGGAGAAAGCAATTTAAAGAAAGAACGAAACAAAGAACAGAAAGAATTAAATCTTCCTTATTCACTTTGCTGGGCTTTTAGAAAATGCCCATGGCATTTAATGTTTAGAGCAAAATGTGTCAAAAGAAGATGAAAACCCAGTATAAATAAAAGAGTGTGTTGTCTTGGATTAATTATAGGTAATTCTCCCAAAAGACAGATGTTTTAGCAATATTTGCACCATATTTGGCTTCAGTGTACCTATTTTGTCAATACACAGGGAGAATGCTTGTCACTGGGCTGATATGTTTAGGAATCCATTAAAACACTTCAGCAGCCCACTTCTGTCTTCCATTCCTCCCTACTTCCTCCCCTCCAATTTCAACAGCCTTTTCCAAAAAATTTAAAAAGAAAGATTTTACATCTGAAATCTGGTGCCTAAGTTATCTAAGACCTGATCAATCCCTTTCCCATGTAGGAAATGGATATTCTGTTTTGCTGGTTGCTTGCTGCATACAGCTGCACAGCACCATCACCTTAAATTCTTTGGTTCTTTCCTAGTTGTTTTTCTTGTATCTTCCCATCACATCCATATGTTGTCCCCCAAAGTGATGCTGACCTGTGTAATCCTCAATGACTTCCATAAACTCACACTCCCATAAGCGCTCCACCTTCTACCTTTCTTCATTTTCAGGTATTGTGTGTATGGGCAGAAATTCTTATCATTCTCTCCAGTCATGCCAGCTGTTTTTTGGGTAGAATTTTGATATCACTGGCTTGTCCAATATACTGGATCACATATGAGTAGAAGTTCAGCAACAGCAGTTGCAGTACCTCATACCTTATTTGCAGTACCTCATTCAGTGTATACATTTCTTAGATAGGCTAAATTTCCTTAAATAGCTTCATTGCTGCAAGATTTTTTTGTCAGTGTATGTACAGTAGCTCTGTATTTGTATACTGATGCTTACTATCTTCAGTTTGAGCTTCTAGTCTCAGGTTTAGTTTCTAGTTTCACCTTACACTTACGCCAAGAGTTATTTGAATTTGAATTTTACAGATAGTGATCTTCTAATGATGCTAGTTAACTAAATCACTAAGTTTCCCAGAGTTGCATTTTTCTCTGACACAACTACAAGTGTTGATTTCTCCATCTCTCACATAGCATTTCCAGGGTGTTTTTAGATGATTCTTGAAAGATCTGTGTTCTTTGCAATGGTAAGTTCATCTGCAGAGATTTTTTTTTTTTTATTTTTTTAAATGTGGAATCTTTTTTGGATTAAGATGTTAGACCATTCAGGGGTTTAGGCTTTATCTCGAATAAGGATTTCAGTCCTAGTTATCTGCCTACCAGAACCAAAAGACTCAGTTTGGTTCTGGTGTTTCTTGGTTTGTTTGCTTTTCTTTTTTATTTAAGCAGTAGTAGTTGGTATTTTTGTCTTGTAATCAGGGGATCCTTTCTTCTTTTTTTGTACATGCATGCTTGCAATTTACAAAGTAAGGACTTATGCAGCCCTTACCTGAACTCTTTTCATTAGTCTTCTTGCTATTGCACACTAATTAAAGGACACACATGAAAAAATAGAAGCAAGTATTTGCACAAGCAGACATTACAAAGACTTGTGTTTTGTGAAAAAAATGCAACATAGTTATTCAGTTGGAACAATTTTGAGAACAGTTTTGGGAAATTCACAGTGTCTGTATGAGTTTTGCTAAGAAGAAAAGGGTGGAAATGATGACATACAGATTCTAAACAAAGGTTTGGTTAGAACCTGAATTTAAATGGGGTTGGGAAGTGATTTCAAGTGAGTAATTAATAGTTAAACAATAGAGACATATGAAACATCTATGGAATTTTGGATTCCCTGGACAGCAAATGAACATTGCTTTGCAAAAGCTATTTTAGAGGCAGAAATCATGGTGAAAGGGAGAAAAAGGGGAGGAAAATAATTTAAAAAGACAGATAAATTACAATTCTATCTCTGATGAAAGAGAAAACAGAGAAGGCATGAAGGAAATAGGAGCAGAGAAGCTGTAAGGAACAATGCATTCTCTGAGGGGAGAACTGGGAAGAGTCTGATTTTAGTCAGAAAATACCTATTTCTTTGTTTAGATATTAGAGATACAGGCTGAAAAAGATGAAAAGGCAGTATCAGAAAAGTTACTGAAAAGGAAAACCAGTCACGGGGAAGAGAAGAGGAAAGGAGCAGCGGATAAGGAGAGCAAAGAAACTGAAGAACATTGTTTGTTTAAAGGGTGAATCAATGGGAATGGCCAGGCAGAGTGAGTGATGGAAAATGGTGCTCTGAAGAGGGGTGTGCAGAGCCTGAAAATCGAAGGAGGTATTGTCAAACAAGAACCGTACCAATGAATTGCTAAGTTCCTAGTGAGATGATACATCCAGCAGGGAATCCAAAGAAAGAAGATCACAGAAGTTCTGTAGTAAAATAGGTGATGCTGAGTAAAGCTGAAATTTCACAGACTGATATTGACAGGAAAAGGAAGAAAAAAAGAAGAGCATGAAGATGAGAGGAAAATGTAAGTTACTGCAGTGAGCAAATCCTAGAGACCACACAGTTACTGATGTGATGGTAGACTACAAGCACACCAGCTCTTGAATTTACCAGTTATTGAGTAACAGGCTAAAATGTAGTGGAAGATGTCATTAAGAATGCTTTACTTGGAATTACCTGAACACTAGGAATATCCTTATTTTCAGGTGCTGTGTTAGTAAGCTTGTGCATAACCTTACCTTGGTTAACAGGTTCATGCATTCTCCTGTCCACCATACCAAATCTCTAGGTACGATATTTCACTTGACCTGGTCAAGGTCTGTTAATCACTTTTTCTTAATTCTGTACAACCAGAAAATCCAGTCCTTCTATACAAGGAACATTGGAGGTATCAGACTAATTCTAAATTATCTAATCCTGCTATGAGAAACAACACAGCCACACTAGGATAACACTGTGCTTGATACAATTCTCAGTAGAATTGTGCCACAGGGAAATGCTGAGAATACTGACTGCTACAGAAACACTAGTTGTGCTACCTCATAAATGCAACAGTTTCTGGCCTTCAGAAATTTAGTCAATGCCTAATCTTTTTCTTCCTTATCTGGACAACATCTAATACTGGATTATGGCATTTCAAGTGAAAGAGTTGATTTTGTGTTGACCTGGTCAACTGTAAAACCCTTCTGCATGTATTTCCTTCACTGCCACAAAAGGTGCTGCTTCCTTCCTTTCCACTCTGGTTTTCTATTAAAAATTATATCTGCTTTAGGCCAGAATCCCAACAAATGTCTGTTGGTATCTAACTCTGAGATGTTTTTCAGCCTTCAGATAAACTAGTTCCATGGTTAAGAAAGTGATTCAGTGCTTCTCTTCTCTTCTTCTGTTCCCCTGAGTATACTGGAACCTCTTTTCTCAAGTTCAGTTTGTCATTTTATCATCAGGCAAGACACAGAAGCCTGAATCAGCCTTAGTTATGTGACTTTGAAGATGAGAGTAGGAAGGAAGAAACAAAAAGAAATGATTGTGGGTAGAGAGCAGAACAAAGATGATAACTGATTACAAATGCTGGAAGGCTAACAAAAGGCAGGCTACAGCACTGCTAAGGAAAAAGGTTCACAGAAACAGAAAGAGGCTGCCCAAAGGGCCGTGAAAACTGATGAAAATGAGAGCAAGATAAATATATCAAAGAGGAAAAAATCACTCTCAGAAATAAGTGTATGTCCACTGATTAATAATAAAAAATATGTATTTTACACCAAAATAAAGTCATCTTTGAGGAATGCAATGCACACATGACCAGGAAAGGAAGAGTATGGGTATATGATATAGGGAACCAAAGAGTGATGACAAGAAGCCTAGAAATATCAAAATTAGGGTGAAAAGGCCTTCCTTTTAACTCCTCCCCATCATCACAAAAGATAAAAAAAGGGAGAGAGCAAAGAAAACAGATACTGCCATAGTTGCAAACAATTTCCTAGGAGGAAAATCAGCTTTCTGTAGCCATGCAGTGTGCTGTTGGAGGATACAGTTGATGGGCTTCCAGAAATGAAGATAAAGTTCTGGAATTGAAGTGTTTTCATTGTAGCTACATCATGAATTCATTTCCATATTAATTCAGGTATGTTGAATGATGCACACTAAGGATTTATTGTACTTTTAAGGCTGGCTAGCCTTTCAGAAGCCTTCTGAAAACTGGCAAAAGTGACAGCCAACAAGTAGAAGCATCCCAAACCAGGTCTTTCTACTTGAATCACTGTTGATGAAATAGAAAAGAGAAAGGAAAATATATTTTTTTCATGCAATACTGTGCTGGTCAGACTTTAAAAAATAGAACTAGATCCTACATTGCTACAAAACAAAAGTTTCAGTATATACAGTCATAAAAAGGAAAAATATTTAGGAGATTAATTTTCTCAGCATGGGGGGAATTTGCAAGATTTACCAAAGCATTTTGTGAAGTATTTCGCTTTAGACAGTGGGACAAGTTATATGTTGTAAAATTTTTATGTAAATACAGCTGAAGACCTTGCTTAAGAGGAATTGGATATTGCTGCATGTTGTAGTTTGAGATGTTCTTAAACACAGACATTGAGTCTTATGAAATACAACACAACTTCTCAAATCTTACCAAAAAATCACAGAGTAACTTATGACCAGGGGAATGCCGTACTAATTAGTTGCTTGCTCTCATGGCAATAGTTAAAGATAAGTTATCTTGGATATTTGTCTCCGTACCACACCAGCATAAGGCCTTTTATTTTCCAAGGGGTTTCAAAATGCCTAACCAAGTTGGGTAATAGTATCTCTACCAATTCAACATCTCAGAATTTTGAGATGAAAAACAGGTTTACATGCTTACAGTAAGATAACATCCTGAATGCATACTCAAGCTTTATCTGTTGCTACCTGTCTGGATTTTGTTCATCTGTGTATTGTCTTGCTGGCAAGTTTGCAGTTCAAGTGACCTCTACCAATGCTGGATGCTTATCAAGAGATGCTATTAAATTTTGTTGGGTTGCTTGTGCCAGTAGAGAAAAAAACAGAGGGGGTGGGAAGTGTGGGTGGCAAGGTCTTTTCCATGTTAAGAGAGCATCAACATTAATCAGTGACACAAAAGTATATTGACTTCAACTAAAATTGTTAATTTTATTAAGTACCCCATGCTTTCAACCCCCTGTCTTGCTCTGAGAGCAGCACTCTCCCAGGGAAGTACTCCTGACTTCTGATACCTTGAGGAGAAGAAGAAAGTACAGTGGTTAACTTATGATGTGTTAAACAGTGTCCACCAGAAAACAGCCAACTCCAGATACTGCAGGGGACAGGACTTTTCACATCTTGTTTGCAGTGTCACTCTTCTTGATCTTTGCATTTGAAAAACACCAGGTCGAGCACTGGCTGCATCCAGTGACCCTAAAAATACCCACAGTGAGTTGCACTCAGACCCTTCAAAGCTAAACACGAGAAGAGTGACAACAGTTTCTCATAAATTAAAAGGACACATCTCCATGGAAATCAGGTATGTCTTGTGGATCCCAATTTCACCGTGGGACTCAGCAACATACAATTAATTGGCAAAAGCACTTCACTAGGGGTCAGTCTCTTCTCCCAGGTAACAAGCTGCAGAGGAACCAGGCACAGGGTGAACCAGGGGAGGTTTAGATTGGAGATTAGTTATTGGGAAAAATTTCTTGCATGAAAGGGTGGTCAGGCATTGGAGTAGGCTGCCCAGGGAAGCAGTGGAATCACCATCCCTAGAAGTATTCAAAAGGTGTGTGGGTGTGGCACTTGTAGATATGGTTTGTTGGTGAACACTGTAGTGCTGAGTTAACAGTTGGACTCAAAGATCTTAGAGGTCTTTTCCAACTTTTATGATTCTCAGATTCACTGTTGGAGAGGTATACATAATGGGGGATCAGTCTGCCTAGGGAGTGATTTACTAAGTTTTCTGCTATAAAATCTATTTCAAATATCAGAACTGGATAAATATTTACCAGGTTGAATGAGGAAAAAATTTACTTACAATTTTCCTGCTATTCGCCCCAAAAAACTATCCCTTCCTTTTTGTGTCCTGTATTTAATCATCAAACAAGATAAAGTTCTTGACTGCTTTGAAATAATAGAACTTGGTTTACATCAAGTAAGGATGCAAAGGGTTTTCCATGAAACTTCACCTTTCTCCCAAGCACAAATGCAGATATTCATAGCATATGCTCACACTTGCATATACTGATATGAGTTCCTCTTGCTGTCACTGCTTCCTAACCAGGTAAATTCACAATTAATTGGGTTGCTGATATCTTTAGAAAGCTGTGTTGTATTTTACTTCATTTTTTCAGTTAATACTGGTTTTTATATATTAGTTCCTGTCTTTGCAGTCATTTTACCTAGATTTCTTTGTAAAGGATTCAAGCATATATATGCATGCTTAAGCCATCCAAGTTGCATTCCAGTAAACAGCCCACTTCTTTGGCCCTTTCTGCACAGTCCTCAGGTGGCTCATCCCTGGCTCTCAGGGCTACCCTTTGGCAAATTTCTGCTTACTTTTGTTTAAGTGAGGTTGACAAAGGTAATTTGATTTCCAGGGCCTTTGGCAGTGCTAGTGACAGCAACGGCTTACATAGAGATACCTTAGCCTGTTCCTGAAACAGAGTTACTGTGTTGTATTCAAAGCCATAACACTACCCCAACTTGTGATTAAGTGCTTAGTGAGTTCCATTTCCTTATAAGAACATGTGTAAGAACCCAAGAATGTATGCCACAAGTGAACTAAGCATTAATCTGTCAGCAGCTTAAGTGTGTTTGGGATAGTGCAATGGAAATATGTGGTATAGTGACACAGTGTTTGTTCTCTGGGAAGCACTTAAGAGCAGATGGAACCTGTAAAACAGATTGATTTGTGAAAGTGTGCAGCTTCTATCAGATTTGCTTGATGCTTACTTGTTTTAACCCAAATAAACACAGGCCACATGTGCTTGAATTTTCAGTAAGGTGCTGGTAGCTACATGTGGGGAACCCAACATTAATATGTGCACAGAAACTCATCAGGAAGGGACTTCTGTTTAAAAGGCATGTTTCTCCTCTAAAATAATAAGATGGGTAAAAATTACCGAATCATTGAGGATATATCCTAAGGAACTGAAAAAAAAAAAAAAGATTAAGGATTCTACAACAACATAAAGAATACGATGCTGGAGTCTCATTACAGTTAAATGGAAAATTAGGTCCATAGCAGGCATGTCTTAAAATTCTAGTATAAATCAATAGCATCTATAAAAATGAGGTAGGGCTGTATGGAAATTACATAAAAATCTGTCACATTTTTAAAATTAAATGTTAAGCATCCTACAGAGCTGTTGAAGCACACTGTAAAACACTGCAGACAATGGTTATGGTTGCAAGTTGAATTCCACTAGGGTACGTGCATAAGGAAGGCATTACATGTGCATCCTTAGAGGTGACTTTCTGGTCTCTTCCACTTGTTAATCTGAAGAAATAATAAATTCTACATTAAGATCTGGATGACTCTTACATTTGTGCAAAGCTTCATCACTGCTTTAAGGACACTGAGTTGTGTGCCATTGCACCAGTGACAATTTAGTTTTTCTGTTTCAGAATTTGGACGGAGTTTAACCTTGGCATGGAATTTGCAGACAGCCTACATTGACATTTATCCTATTGTTTTATACTGAACTAAATCAGTTTAATAAGTGAATCAAAAGAAAGGCTAGATTTTCAGATGATTGGGGTTTTTTATTTTTTGAAAGCAAGCATATCAATGCATCTGCCAAAATTAAAAAGAGTATGTGGATTACTGCCATCTTGCCTTCTGTGTAGTGCAGCATTTCTGTACCTGTAGCACAGATCTTGTTTCAGCTGATTGCGAGAAATTTGCCTGGGGTGAACAGAGTAAGAAATAATATTAAAAATGTGTCTCTGGAAATATAATTCTACTCTTGTGAATTGTGTGTGCTGCAGTCTTCAGTTAACTTTAAAACTACATTTTATATGTTCTTCGGGGTACAGTATATAATATTCTATTAAGCTATTTTGCATGTTGTGTTGGTAGGACACATCCTTAGCATGATTTTGAAAGGCTCAATAAATGTCATACCTCTTCAAACCTGAGGGAATCTTTACTATGCAAAATACGGCAAAATGTGTATAGCTGCACAAAAAAATGCAGCCCTGAACCCTCAGTTGTTCCCACAGCAGTAATGGGATGCATATTCTTTCTACCCAGAGCACTGGTGAGCAGAATGGCAAGGTTCAGGGACATGCCATAAAAGAAAGATTGCCACACATTGTCCCAGTAAGAGCTCGGTCTTTCAGCAACCACTTAGAAATTAAAGACATTTCAGTGTCAGTGAGGCTTCTATGATTGTGTTATCTGTGTGTGTACCTTGCTTGTTAGTGCTACCTAGCAACTTGCATAAAGACAGAGATGTCAAGTGTAAGAGGTTCCTACAAGTCAGTAGAAAATAAAAGGTCACAAGTAGAGTGCCTATAAAGAGAGAAGTTGTTTAACCTCATGTTGGAATGTATTAGTAGTCACCAAAATATCCATATAGCAAAAAGGCCATTTTTAATGTACTGGTGGAGGGGGAAATGCTCCACACCTATCTTAGCATACAACAACCATAAGTCGCAAGGAGTTTGGTAAATTTAGGTGCTCCTACAAGTAGTTGAAAGCTGTCATTCTGCTGCTCACCTCAGTGGCACAGCTATAGGCAGAAGCTAAACCCCTTTCATCCTTATTGAGGAAAGGGAGAAGGTACAAAGGATGTGGAAGAGAGCTATAAATAGCAGCCAATATATTTCCTTATTCTGAGGCCCATATTTTCTCTTAGAAATGATGTCATCAGAGCTCAACATCTGCATTTAACACACATAGTGCCCTGTGATATTGCATGTCAATGAGTGCTTTAGATTAACTGAATTACACAGTATCGGTGAAAACACTTGCTTTCCTGTCTGCTTTTTGTGCTATGGAATTGTGGATTTGGTATGTTTTAATTATTTTTGTTTTATTTTTAATGTATGGAGAAAAAAATACCATGGTAAAAAAGGGTAAAAATTTTAAAAACAAGGAAAATCTTAAATCATGTCTGAAGTTTCAGTGTTACTTGAGGATCATGTGAAAGAAAAAGTCATTGCATATACAGCAGTTCTTAGTACACTTCCTGGATGAGGTTGAGAGGTTTTGTTGAGTCTGCATTCTTTCCTATATCAAAGTCAACACAGTCTTTGGCTAATGTTTTTGGAAAAAGTTCAAAGCCATCAGGTGGAATAGTTGGCACTGTTGTAGTTATTGGCAGAGGTCTCTTGGCTTCTTTAAGGCTTGAGTTTCACCTCTTGTGCTGCTTCTAGATCAGTCAGCTTTAGATGGCTCGTGGCTGAGTTGTACAGAAGTGTCCCCAGTATTTTCAGAGCTGTCAAGTCTCACATGCCGGGTAGGAAACTTGGTCTTCTGACCTCTCCTTTGTACTCCCCACCCCTGGTAGGGTGGCTGTTGCTTGTCTTCTCTGTATCTGTCACATCTGACAAAAGGATCCCTGGGAAAAGTCAGCTGGAATGATTTACCTCTAGGTAATTGGTTATCCAGGAGCAATGCTGCAGCAGGTCCTCCTCTCCTGTGTGCCTGCAAGTGCAGTCAGTCACACACTCCTGCACTTGTCACCCAATGCATGAATCTCGTGTGTGTGGTTCCTGCTGTGTCTCACTCTTCCTCAGATCTCTATGGGAAAGTGCACTTTCATAAATTCAAGACCTAACTCCTTTCACATACATAATTTTTAAATTAGCAAACTTCTTTGTAAGTAAGAGAGCTGCATTTACGACTTTTGGTCACTGCAGGAGTTTTTGTTACAATATGTTGACAGATGTTCCTGTTTCTCCCTGAGTTCAATGAATCTGCTCTTTAATATTAGCATACCCACGTTTTGCAATTTTACTTTATTCTCAATAGTTGAAGATACCTGCTTTTCACAGCCTGATGGAGATTACAAATTATTTTATCATGTAACCAGAAAGGCAGTTACTTAGAAAGCAGAGAAGACTTTGTTGAGCCATGATATTATAACACTCCTCACTGTGTAATGCACCTTCTTATGCTAAGCAAAAGGGGTTTGGATAATGAAAAAAAAAGAACTCAACATTATCAAGCTTTCTTTTTTTAGTTATGAACCTGTGACTTAACATCAGTGACAAAAAATACTGAATGACTTTGTCACAAACTATGTCAGTCCTTAATAAGCTGGTATTTATGCACTTAACATTTCTCAGAAACTTTTTTTACATAGGGATTATATTGGGCCAGAAGCATCCTAAGATTGTGCATCCATTGTTGTGAAGATTGATACTTGTATGAGTTACAACTTCTTCTTTCACTTCTTACTCTTTGACAGCTGTTGGGTTTCACTGACTTCAGTACAGTTACTTTATTTCGAAATATTTTTTCAAAGCAGAGAAAGAGAGGTCAGTGGATCAGAGGGACCAGAGGTAATGATACTATTTAACTTGGAGTAGTAGAAAAGTGAAGCCAGTCTGTTGTTAGTGAGAAAAAATCCAGCCTCTGACTGATGTGCTGGTAATAAGTTATTTGTGGAAATGTTGGGGATGGCTCATCACAGTCTGAAGGAGCAAGCCCTGATTTATGTACTGCTTTGTTTTTAATAGCTGCCACCATTGTTCCTTCTCTGGTGTGAAAATATGTCCAGTTTTGTACATGGTCTGCCCTCTGTGTCACTGCATTGTTGCCCTCTTTCATCCCCAATGCCAATCTCTGTGTGCCCTTTGTCCAAGCTGTCACTGACCTTTATGCTTCTGCTGATACAAATCATACCAGACCACAGTCAAGTGATAGTTATAGAAAATATATCCAGCCTTCTGTGTCTAATAAGAATACTACATTATTTCAGAAAAAAAAAAAAATAGATGCACTTTAAAGAATGTTGTCTGGTTTATTCTCCTGAAGACAGCTTGCTAACAACAGTCACTCAGGAGATCTGCCTTTCTTCTTTACATTTAAATGTTTACCTTTTGTAAGCCACAGATTTTCCTGAAGTGCTACCCATAAATGAACAAACATACGGAAAATTTGGCTGCAGACATGTGCAATGAGCATATTGGAAATTTGCATTTTGTGGACTCCTCAAATCACAGGATTTCAGAGACCACCTCAGTATGCTCCTTGTAGCTTTTCACTGCTTGTTAATGCACAGGTACTTCATGATAGCTGTGATCAACACCGGGGTAACTCTGGCTGTAAAAAGCTGCAGGCGTTAGCTCTAAATGAAAAAATAGCAATATGCCAGTGCCCAACAATGGAGTTTTTCACTGGCCTCCAGAGCTAAGAGAACTAGTTCTCCATTAGATTTTTGCCTATGATTGACTGACTTTTTATGCTGGTTCACTGAATGATAGCTATACTGCAGTGTTCATGCAGTGCCTGTTACACATCACAGAATTCACTGGAATTCTCTAGAACTTTAGATGGGCATAATGGATTTTATAGTGCAGAAACCGGAGTTTCCCAAGGGTGGAGAATTTATAACATTTCTCCTGCGTGCATTCCATCATATCTGTCTCAGGGCAAAGCTCACACTGTGTTCTTTACCTTGGGGAATGTACTACTGGTATCTTTATCTTCTGTTATCTTGGTGTTTTGGATTACCAGAACTTCTTTGAGATTTCTACTTCAGTGCCATATTTAACTAAAATTGACGAGTGGATTCAGAAATTAGTAGAGAAGAACAGGCAGACAGATGATGGCCCCATAAATCTTGTTATCAGGCTAAAAAAGGGATTTTTTTCCTTAGCTGTCACAGAAGATAAAGCCAGCAGGTCAGGGAAGGACAGGCTAACAGTGAGATAGAGTGTGACCAGAACATCACTTCTTCCAACCTGGGACAGTCTGGGTCTGACTGCTGGTGTGCATGGATGACAGGTCACCGATTCCTGCATGACCTAGGCAGTATCGAGGAACTGTGACAAGGAGGATTTTTAATGAGGGATTTGTTGAAATCTAACAAAGTAGTTTTATGGATGTATATAGGAAGCTTCTTCCAGGTATGAAGGGCAGGTTTAGCTGCAGCAGAGAAAAATTAAAAGTTTGAAATTGGTGGAGGGTTTTGGCTATTAGTGTGACTTAGCAGTGACAACTGAACATCTCAGTTTGTTAGGTACCCTAGCACTGATTAGGTAGCTTTAGCTAATCAGTCTATTGACTGCAGGGGGGCATCAACTTCTTTTTGCAAAGGCAATTTTGGCACCTGCCAAATCTCTATGAGTTACTCGCTTTCTCATATGGCATTGGACTCACATTACCCTATCTCACATAACACCAAACACTGTCTTCCTATTACCCCACGTTCCTGCCCATCTCAGGACACCTTAGCAGCTATGGCATGTATTTTCTTTTCCAAATGCCATCCATTTTCTCTTGGAAGACAAGCTACAAATGACAAGCAGCAGCACAGGATTTTCCTGCCTGCCTGTGTTTGCCCACAAATACTATCACCACTTCCACTATCCAGATGGTGTCCTGCTCTAGAAAATACTCACCTTTGGATGCTTTCCCAACATTTAAAATTCAGATATTTAAATCAAGGGGAGATCCTTGCATAACCCAAAGCAATCCTCAAGAGACCATATCCTGGGAAATGCTACATTGGGATAAACCACCATCTTGCATTTTGTAGTTTCCAGTAATGATTTTTCAGGAGGTGGATGTGCCACTTCCATACCACATGACTCAGCTGAGCCAGGGGTCACTGGCCTCCATCAGTGTTACTAAAATTGGGCCTGAACAGAGCAAATTATTAACAGAGCTGAGAAAGGAATGAATAACAACAAATTTCTTTCCCAAAATTACTTCCTCCTTTGCCTTCAGAACAGCCATGAGCATATGTGCAGCTTTCTCAGATTTATTTTTAGTGGAGTTCTTTAAATGAGTGTATTTTAGAATGTTTTAGAATATTTTACTATGTGACTGTATTGTGAACCTTTAAAACTCAAAGCTCAGTTTTTATCCCTCAGGTAAAAATGCTTGCTACCATACTAGCTGAGCACTGAGGCACTTCCAGCCAAATGCTGGTGTTAAAAAATGGAGATAATTTTTTTGCAAGTTTCTGCACAAGCACAAAGTCATCTTGGAATCCTTACTAATGGCTTTAATTATGAGAACCAAGCTTTAACTTTACTAATTCACACATATGACTGAAATATGCATGCTATGAATATTTATTATAGTAGAATTCAAGTTGTCATTGACTGTGAAACAAAATCAAGGACCTGGTAAATTCAGTTAAAATGCAGACAAGTATGTTCCACTTCATTGCAAAAGTACAGGATATTTTGTGCTGCTTCTAGCACTCTTCTGAAATGAGGAAAAAAAAAATGAGCAACATACACATTTCCAGATGCTGTTTAGATGGTCAAATGCATTAAAATATTTGCAGAGGGTTCTTTTTTCCTATATGTAAATTTTTTTAAACCATATGATCTAACTTGCTGTATGGACTAGTTTACAGATCTAGGTTACCTCTTTTCTGTGTTCCTAGCCCTGCCACTTCACAGTCTCTGAGTGGTTCCTGACTTCACAGGGGTACCCAAAATACTCCATCTAAGCCATTCTGAAATAGAGAAAAGAAAGAAGTCTAATGTGGTGTGTTTGTGCTGGATCCAGTGGTACCACTAGCAACAGAGATTAAAGTAGCAATCCAGATGTTCAAAATCTCTTAGCTAACTTCTGGGTGAGATCAGGACAGTAAACAAGTCTTCTGTTGAGGGTGAAATTCCTGGTATTAGAGATTGGAAAGCTGATTCAGTGGTTGCGCACACTGCCATGCAAGATCCCTGATTCAGGTATATTTTCTTAACCTGTCTGCCCAAGTAGAGGGAAGTGGACCTGTGCAAGTGAATTCATGGCCCCATCAAGGAGAGCTGACAATGGCCACTGCTCACTAAAAAAGGCAGAGGGACATAGTAAATGTACCAGGAAAGACCATGTTGCATTTTTATTCTGGAGTTTAAAGATCTGTGAATGTTTGGTGTTAGATGCAGTATGGCTCTTCTAGAATCCCTCAGTTTGAATGCTTGTTTTTCTCTTTGTCTTGGCACCTAACTGAGACACACGGACATATTTTGGATCAATTTCTTTTCTCTCCCAAATTCTTTTCATACTCCTTGCTGCTTCTTTGACTCCGAACTATCTATCTTCATTTCTTTGACTTCTCTCTCTGTTCCTTGGTGAAGAATGAGTTAAGGGATGTGTGGGTGGGTGCATGGGGAGTGTATTGGGGAGTGCATGGGGAATATTTCTGTAATTTCTTCTCCTTTATCCCCCATTTCCTCAGAAACTTCAGAGTACAAATGTGTGTCATCACTGATGGCCTCTCCTTTTACTACAGGAGACAGAAAACCAGTCCTCCTTCCAGTTGCTCCTGTGGGAAAAGGATGAAGACCCTAGAACTTAACTTTTCCTTTGTCCAATGAAAAGGTTGCCCCCATCACACAGAGTCCTCCCTCCATAAACTGTCATTCCTCCAACCAAGGTGTCAGAGGATCTTTTCATCTTCCAACCATGGAGAGGGGAACTATGTCCCCTGCTCAGGCAGTGCAGGAAAAATAATCAGCTCGCTAGAGGTTGGCTGCTCTGTTCCAAATGGACAGATGAGCACCTTGGCAGCTGGTAAGAGGGAAATAAAACTGCGAGGGCATCTTCCAAATGTCATTAATTTTTCTGGGGTTTGAAGTGGTTGTCAGAAGGTAGACTTTCACTGTGGCCCAAGCATTCTCTACACAAAGTGTCTGCAGACATTCATGAACTAGAAGAGCTGTTTCAAGAAAGACCTTTTTTTTGAGAGTAGTTTTACCTTTGTTACCCATCACAGCAGTACCTTCCCTAGGTTTATCTGCTGTCTTGAAAAAAAGAAGAAAAAAACCAATTAAAAAATAAAAGCCGAGTGTAGAAAGGGATTTGCATACTATAGCTATTTAGTCTGTCAAGTCAATTTTTTACCTATACTAAGGTTCCTGTGGATTCTTTATAGCTTTCTGCTTTGCCTACATTTAAAAGGACCAGCAGCTCCCAGGGAACTAAACTCTCTGGTTACCATTTACGTTACTGGGAAAACTCACCACGTGGATGGTGCAACAAATGCTCCCCCAGTGCTGTGGCTGAGTTGCTGCAATTGTGTGGTCCAAGCAGGGTTAAACACATTCCCTTGCAGTACGTGCTTTCTTATGAGTTTTCAGAGGTTTTTTTATAGAGCTATTTTCTTTTCACCCCTTTCATCTATTTGTTGTGGATGCCCACATGACCTCCTGAAAATACAAACACACTCTTTTATTTGCAGAGCCTATTATCAGCCTTGTCTTTAGCCTCATGATAAAGGTCAAGTAGATTAGTTAGGGAGGCTCTTGCCTTTCTAAATCCACACTGGTTATCTCCTTTTAGATAATTACTATCCATGTATTTCTCAAATGTGCCCCAGGGTATATTTTCCATGCCTTGAATACTGCAAGGTTAAATTCATCTACTTTTGACACATTTTGCTGGGTTTCAGCTCTGCTAACTGGTTTAATACCAGTGCTTTTGTGATTAGTCATCCTGGAGAGTGGATACACAGCAAGTGCTCCACAAGAATATTATTTTTCAATGCAAATCCTCTAAGAAACACTCGTGTTCTAAGAAACACCAGCTAATGTTTCTGACTTTTCACGTAACAGTTTTTCAGCTATCCATGCTCTAATCTCTTCCTTCAATGCTGTATTGCCGATGCAAATTCATGCTGTTCATGGAAAACCTGTGGGAATAAAGGAGCACAACAGTAAGAAAGCGATGACTAATATTAACCTCCCTGTAACCTCTAGTCAGATTTTAAAATGCCACTGAAACATCAAGACATTCCAGGTGCTTATTTAAAAAAATATTCTAATATTAAAAAGCTTACATTTCACATTTGTCAGAGAAAGGAAAAAAGACATCATAGCTGATTTCTTTTATTTTGTACTCTTTCATCATGATAATAGTTGCAAGAGAAACAAGAGGGCTTTAAACATATATATGCAAGATGTCACGCAAAATTAGTTATTTCCAGTGAATATTCCTTATCTGTACATTACCAATTTGGATAATTCTATTTTAATGGGTGCTTTATCCATAGTTAGCATGTGCTATTTTCCTGGGTTTCATACAGCTCTTCATCAAAACAGGATTTTTAAAATGCTGCATAGTATAATATAGAATAAGAAATACGGAGAAAAAATTTCAAGATCCTTTCCTCTGAAAGGATCCTTTCAAGATCTTTACTCTGAAATTTTCTAATTAAAATACCTGATTATGCCTCATTTAGAATTTCAGTATAATATTAATTCCTGATGTGAAAGCAAGTGAAAGCATTTTGATATTTCAGTTTTGATAGTACTGTATCTTTAGAGGCCAAACCTTTTATTGTGAGATGTAACTTTCCGGCAAAGCAGCAGTAAGGATTTATCACAGTGAGTAGCACTGGTTCTTCCAGTCATTTTTATCACTATTTAATTAATCCTTTAAAAAAAAAAANGCCCTTAAAAAAAAAAAAAAAAAAAAAAAAAATGTCCACTTGCTATGCCTGATGCACATTTACCAAAGATAAAATTTCCTCATTCACAGAGGTATATTTACATTTGTAATGTTCATTTGTAACTAATGTGTGTGTCCTGTCATCGAATGTGTTATTATGGTAAGGAGCACAGAGCTTTGCACATACATTTTCCTTCCATCCTCTTTCTAGGAGCATGGCTAGACAAAACAATTCCTCCCTGTCACACACTTCCTGTTCTTGCTAATTCCTCAGTGCTATGCACTAAATATAACAGTGTATATTCAGTTAAATAATTCAGCTGTACTTTGATACTTAGGAAGCTCTCCTGTGCTGGAGGCCAGCATGAACAAAAGCCACTGAGACCCAAATGAAGACATACTGGTTTGCTCATAACTCTTAACAGAAACTCTTTTTTAATGTAAGTTGGTTTTCAGTTATGAGAAGATTTAAGAATTACAGAGACTTTGCCAATATAATGTCAATTTTTCTGCTGTTCAGATGCCACTGTATGAATGTGGGGTGTGGTATAAAACCCAGCCTAGTCTGCACTGTACCCAGCTTAATATTTTCGTTAGCTAAATACCCATTTAATGAAATTCTTCAAAATACTGAAATGTTTTTATTCATAAGGGTTTCTCTTATATGTGCAATATGCTTTGCTATTCCTGAATTATTACAACATCTCTGTACAAGGAAATGAGGTAAATATTGCAAAATACAAAATATTTTTCAAATGCCAGAACTCTGACCTTAAAAAACAAAGATGTAACCTTGAGTCACACAGCCAAGAGCTTTGTAGCAGTTTAATGTAGCAGAACTCGACCAAAGGGGCAAATTTTTGCATTACTTTGCTATTGATGTGAATGCTGCAGCTGCGTTTGTGTATCCATATTCATTATTGCTAGTGTTCCTCCTGGATTATGACTGATCCAAAAGAATTTGAATCTTCATTTTGAGGTATTTTTCTATTTTTTTTTTCTTTGGTAGAAATAGACAGGAAGAATACTCAAGGCATCCATTATTTCTTTCCACAGTTTGCTGGAAATGGCAGAAAGTATTAAAAAATGAAGGCAAGCATATCTCACGGTATTCAACTGACTGATAATTAAAGTACCATTAAATTTTTCATGGTAGATTGTGTTTGTTTTCCAAAGAAATTAGAAACTATGGCACTTTGAGAATTGTGCTTTTAGTCTCTAGACATTTATTGCTACAGCATTTAGTAAATGTGATCGTTGATGAAATTTGCTCATCCAGCGTACGTATATGAGGAGCTTTATAGTGTAGGTGGCTTTTCTCTTTGGAAGTGTCTTGCTCCTATAGAAATGCACTGTATGAAGCTTTCCATATTTATCAAAGATTAGTAAATGACAAGCAAAATCAATCATTCTGTATCCTCATTTCAATTTGAAGAATCAAATTGTGGCACAATTTATGCCACAGTTAGGAGTCTGAGCCAATGTGACAGAAAACTGAGCTCATAAGGTGATCTTGAATTATTAATGCTGAGGAATATTCAGCAGAGGGAGTTGGATATTCTGAATTTCCTTCGCAAGGAGTCCTTGACTGTGCACTGCCTGTACTGGGAAATTGGGAAGATTAAGCTTCCCATCCTGGCATCTAAAGTTAGATGCCTGTGAGCTGTCAGCATGAATACACTGTTGAGATAAATCCTATACTTGCTGTCGTGTAAGAGTTTTCTGAAGTCGTGTTCAAATATAGTTATTGATCTGATTATTTGTTAACTCTTTAGAACCAGCTGCAGGAAGCTCTGGAAAGGATTTGGACACATAATTAAAGGGTGGGAAAAGGTACAAATTCTGCTTTCTTCAGGCACTGCAGAATATGTTGTTTCTCAAGAGAGTTTTAGATGAGGCAATGGTGATATGTTGGCAATTTGGCATGAAGTGAAAAATCAGGAGATACAGAGAAAAATGCCCAGAAATTAAACTGGAAAAAACAAAAAAGTTTTCTCAAATCTGGTATCATTGATAGATCAGATAGGATCTTACAGGAGAAATTCCAACAGAATGCAAAGCCTGAATCCTGTATGCTTTCAGAGCAAATTTCACACTAAAAGTATCTGACTTTTCTCCAGGAATTATGAACACAATTAGTCCAGTAATTTTTCCTCTATTTCATAATTCAGCATGGATCCAAGTAGTTGATTACTTGTCAAAATATTTCATGTCTCAAATAAAAAATATTAAAATTCTGGAGTTTAGTAGAGGTTCCAGATTTCAGGATTCTACCTTCCTCAGAAATGATGACTAATGCAGAAATGTAAAGGAATGGACAAACATGTCATTACTAAGAATCTGTGAATCCTGAATAATTGCTTATCAGGGATTAAATTAGAAGTCCACATATAATGAAATTTAATCATGCATCTTAAGTCTTATATTTATGTGAACAAAACAAGTAAGAAGGCTTGTGGATCTTATGAGTTTAGTGCAGTATCTGTTGTTGCCTGCATTTCCTGACACAGAAATTCATTTTATGGAGTACAACTAAAAGCTCTTCCTTTAAAAGAGCAAGACAGAGAAACAATTTTTTCTTCAACGAGTACCATCCATCTTCCTCTTAAGGGCAGCTTAAATGAGAAAATTTAGTACTGTGGCCACTGTTTCTTGCACTTGCTTTGTGCTTGTAACCACTTTGTTTTGCTGTGAGAAAGGGAAGAGACAAATACAATAGGGGTGACAATGTCTGCAAATTTAGATTTTGATTTGCTAACAACCTCCTTAATGTTCAGATTTCAGCTATCTTGACAGGTATATTCATAGGGAATGAAATTCACATGCAGACAGCCCCAGGCTTATGCACCATATAAATCCTCTCTAAGCCTTTAAAATGTGCTTTAAGTGGGCTTAATTGATGTACAGGACCTGTACTGGCCCTTATACACAAGGGACAATTGCTTCCAGTTTTTAGGCTTGAAATAATTAACTATTGTACTTTCCTTTTATTCTTTTTGATCTGATTCCATTTTCCTGGTAAACTGCTTTCATGCTGCCTTCAGTTTAAAAACAAGCAGAGTGGGATATTTGACATCACTATATATATATTAGATGTAAACACAAATTAAATGTATATTGGAAAGGTCAGTGTTCAATAAAAATTCAAATCAGATATTTGGATCTGATAAGGCCCTGTGTGATCTGCGCAGTATGCACACGGGGATTGTGCAGAAAATCCACTAAACACGATTCTAGGAAAGTACGCATTTTGTAAAGGACAGAATTCATCACATCCCTTAACAATTCTTGAGGCATAGGTGGGGATTAGAATCACTATAGCAACTGATTATGTGTTTGCTGGTGGGTTAGTATTTGCTAGTACATTAAGTACAATATGCCATTTCTAACTAATACTTCAAAATTTATTGTTATTGTACCATCAATTTTGGATCAAAATGTAGCACAACCAGTTTATTAACCTAATAATGCAAAATACAGTCTTGTATCTAGTTTGACTCTTGCCCCATTTTGTCTAGTATCTTATAAAATAATTTTTTTTTTCCCTCCAGAGTAGCCAGTTTCCTAGCTACCTCCTGTTTGTTTGGAACAAGTCATATAAAACCCATCCAATTTTATTTTGAAGAGAGGACAATTACATGATCTTCATCATAGGATTTTATCTTTACATATGTTTTGGACCAATGTTCACAAGAGAGAAGGGCTTTTGTTTTTTAAGCTTACCATTTTTGTTTGACCTAAGCTTCGGCCTCAATGGTAAATAACCCAAATAGATTTTAGAGTGCTTTAATTAATCTTTTCAAATACCTGTGTTTTTCTCAATTTACTGCAGTCTGGCCCAGTTTGCTTTGGAAATGAATCAACCTAAATATGAAATAACTCTGTGTTAGTTTTCAGTGACAGAATCTACAACATGGCTGAAGTGATTATTTTAAATTCACACCATTAATGAATTCAAATTAACCTTGAAAGTCTATAGGTAGACAAGCTGTCTAACTCTGCTATTGTGCAGAAGCATTATGTCTACTAAGAATTTCAGTTATTTCCAAACTCCTCCTGAAAATCAGTGTGCTTGCCCCCATATTATAAATGCTGAAAATTTGAAATAGTAATTTGAGAACTGTTTCATATTGCAGTCAAAATTTTTAATCAAGTGTGATAGTCTCATGTACACTGGCAAGTATAGAGCTGAGCTTTGTCCAAGCACTCTTTCTTCAAAGTATGTATTAATTGTCTTTAACCTGTTTGGAGTTGTTGAATATCAGTCTGTAACGTAGAGAGAAAAAGAAGAGGTGAGTGTATGTGCTCTGGTATGGAGACAAAACAAGGCATTCCTGTACTCTCTAACCCAGTAATCTCTAAATTTATGGCTTCTCTGTTGAGGGGAAGATAGCCTCGTTCAGTGGTTGTTTTCTGATATAAGCATTTCTCCACATGAAACTGGCTTGAACTGTTATGTCTCGTGTGTTGAATAATATTGTATGACATACTGTATGAAATTACTTGATCTGCACTCTATCATGTAGGAATCAAAAAAAAATTGTGGCATGGGTATATTTAATCTATCTGGGCTCATCTTTTAGGCGATCTGCATATCTGCATGCATTCATTTTAAATCTACTTATGTCATGATGGAAATACTTTTACTACACAGTAGTATTCATGCTGTCAGTGTACATCCATGCACAGCAAAATTTCCCTCTTGTCTCATCTCTATTCATAAACAAATGTCACAAAGAAGCTCATACTCTGCAATTTTATAAAAACTACTGTATCATGGCTCAAACCAGCATTGGCAAAAGGTATGTATTTTGCAAATCTCATTTGCATGGTTAGCATAATTTGTACTTCACAGTAACTTACAAAAACTTGTCAGAACTTTTTATCTGAAGGCACAACTCCCATCAGCTGTCCTTGATAATGGACAATGTAAATAACTAAATATCAAGGACTCTGATAAGGTATATAATTGCTTTTGCTCAAATAAGTCTGCTGAAAGCCAGTAAGAAATTAGTAGAGCCCTTTCAAAGACGTGTCTTTCATGAAAAAGGGAGGATATGGACAAAGAACATTACTTGATGTACCACCATAAGCAAAGAAAGGAATAAAATACAGATCAGAGGGGCAGCATAAAATCCTTTTCATTACAAAAGCTTGCAGTGCCTTGATGTGCATTTGCAGGGTAATTCCAGGAACGATCTCCATTTTTCTGGGAGAGAAGCTGTCACCTAGCAGAGGCCTTTTCCTGCACTCTATTAAGATACATTTGGTCCAGCATGAAATACAAACTGGAAGTGATACAAAAATCCTCAGAATGGATGCCATGAAAGCCAAGAGATATCTAAGCCATATTTCAGACAAATCACAAATTGACAATCAAATTGTGGTACTTTGCAAAATCAGAAGGAGCCATGACATTTTACTTTTGCTTGAGGCAAGTAAATGCCATTTTAGATTTTGATGACTGCCACATTCTATGGATTCACATTTAATAGCAAAGTCTCAGTATGTGGTTTTTCCTGTGCCTCACAAAAGGGTATTGACAGATCTCTTCTCATGCCTGGCTCCTGTACCAATTTAGAAAGATGCCCTTTAGGCTGCAGAGATTAATGGACATATCATAGATCAATGGGTGGTTTCCTGAGGCTTTATGCACAGTACACCACTGCATGTCTTAACATGTAATTTGCAGTGCATAAAGGGAGTTTACTTCGAAACAGCTGTTAGGGGTCTAGCAGTTCCTCCAAAGATGGATATCTTGCATGTTGCACATCCAAATGAGCAATCGTTCTACACAGGACTTACCACTTTGGTTATATGTTGCTAGAGAGAACCCTGGAGTGAAAAAAAATTAAAATTATGACTAAAAATACAAAACAAGTTGGTTAGAGTGGAAAAAAGGCAACTTGCTAGGATAGAGAATACTGGAAGAAGAAGATATAAGGGTAAGGCCAGAGAAACTATGAAAGAAAGATGCAAAGACTAGAAGAGGAAAACAGAGAAGAAAATAGAAGTATCTGGGAAGAGGGAGAAAAGGGAATTTCTTCTTACCTTTTGAAATAATGAGTTGTGAGACAGATTGGAGTTCTGCCTCAAACACAGCTGGTATACGTAATGGGAAACCAAAAGTAAATATTATGCCAGAGAGCTTTAGCCAACAAAGGGGTCTAACCTGGGACATAAGATGCAATAGTAGTCCAAGACCCACAGATTGATTACCCTGACAGCTCTGCTGCACTTGCACAGCAGCTTGCTGGAGCGCTCCCCCATGTGCTGGCTAATATTTGGGCCAGAACTGAGAACCTGGTCTCACTGCACAGAGATCCACTACTGGGAACTGTGGGCCAAGTGCTACAGAGTCTTTCTTAACTCAGTGGGACCCAACTAACATTTGATAGAAAAAAATAGTACTTGACAGAGTCCACATATGGTTTTTTTGCTCATTTCCCCTCCTCCATCACCACTCATCCATAAATCAATGTGGTAATTGCCTCCATACAATCAGCTGAGAGAGAATGTGGTTGCTGTTTCGTAATTTTAGACTGTTACAAGCCATTTACTCATGTGCTTTAGGCATGATAGAGCAGTTGTAGCTCTTCTTTTGTGCCTGTGCTGCCCTCAGTGAATGGGGTACAGGGTAAACAGTTACCAGATTGTTTCAGAGGGTTCTTGTCCGAAGTGTGCTCCCCGATGGGATACCTACCCGTGACCTCTAGGGAAAGGAGGTTGGACACAAAATGTCTGTGCTTCCACTGGTGCCTGGGCAAGTATCATTGTAAGGGCTGGACTAAGCAGGTCTCTGTCAAGTAACTCTAAAGGATTTCCTGGGCAGCTTCCAGGAGGTTTTATTTTTGATTGGTTGAGGGTTTTTTTTGTTTTTTGCTTGTTCATTTCCTTGGCTTTTTGGTTTGGTTTTGTTCTGGTGGGCCCAAGGCCATGTGCTTCAGGGTCATGTTCAGCCACTGCACTTGTGGTCTGGCCCAGAGAGGTGGCTGCCCTTCCATGGCTCACCTTACAAAGGGGTGGAATTCTCATGATTGGAGGAAATATCCTTCCAACAGACCCAACCAGCTAATCCTTTGGGAACTGGATTCCTGTGTATTGTGCCCTTTATTTTCAGTCTGGGAACTCTTTGTTTCTGTTTTTATACAAGACATTTATTCAGTAGGCCCCTGAATGCACTGCACTTTAGCTTAAATGAATTGTTCATCCCTTATCTTGCCTATAGAAATACATCCTCATCATGTCGAAACATGGACCTCTAATGACCTAATCTAGAAATGCAATCCAAAACCTCATACTGAGGAAATTTGGTGCAAAGTGCCTATTGGAGAGTATCTTTCATACTCTCATATGTCTATAAACAAGCTCTGAGTGGCTGGGCCACATAACTATAGCTAGGTATAATTTCGAAAATCCTCAGAATCTTTTGGTACAATAACATATAATTATGAAATGGTGGCTTGAGATCTTCCCTTTAAAAATTTTTACCTCGTGCCTGTACTGCCAAGGTACAAACATACCCATTAATCAAGGTGTACCACAAACCTGTCTTTCCTTGAAAAATGCTTGCTCAGTGAACATGCTACTTTCAATTACAGAGTTCAAGCATGCCTTGGTCATTTGAAGTATTGCACAGTGTTTTCCATGATGTGAAGGGGCACCGTGGTGTGTTACCTGAAAAAAAATCTCTCCTTTTTATTCAGCTGGCATTTCAGGCAGCGCTTTGGAGACTGGGAGAGATTATTGCTCATGATTGCTGTTCATAAAGTTCATAGCTGGTCCTCTTTTTTTCTGTAAAGAAAGCTATTTTCCCCCTCCCATTTCTTCCAGATTGTTTTATTTCCTAGGAAGCTCTGGAGCAATTTACATGCCTTTTGGGTCATGCAAGAACTTTTCTAGCCAGCTGAGCAACTGGATGGAAGTTATGTGTTCTCCAGCTCAGACAGATGGTCTTGTTTAGCTGTCACATTTTAGCTCTGTAGCCTACCAAGGATTTGGCATACTTCTCAGAACTATTGCTAATGTTTTGAACTCCTACAGAATCTTCCTATTAAACTCTCAAAACTCTATTCTATCACAAACATGATAGAATTTAGCCCTCATATTAATCCACTGAATAAAGAGATCAGTATTCTTATTTTACAGATGGGAAAGCTGAGACATGAGGAGGAGTAAGGCTAGTTGTCTAAATGAGATATCTGACATCAGGTAATAGAGTTCTTGTTCAGACATGCTGGTAACAAGTTATGCATGAGAATGTCACTAAATCTTGCAAATGCTAATTCAGCTGTTATTGTTGCTATTATTTTTGACAACAAGAGTTGTATCCAACACAACAGACAAACTGAAATGACAGCTGGTAAAGCACAGGTCTGACAAATTTTGAGAGGTAACAACATGGTGGGAAAAAGAAAAAAAAAAAAAGCATTGGAGAGGTGAGCCTGTAAGGCACCTGTCTGGTCAAAAATGAGCAGGTGAACCATCCAGACATTTGGTTAGTATGACTAGGTTTAACAGCTATCCAGTCAAATCAGAAGCCTGTGTACATTGAACTCTGTCAGATAGCTGATGTTGGAATGGCAGAGAAACAACACCTTGCCGGTGCGAAGATTGCGGGGCAAAGGAAAGGTCCCTGGTCTCACTTTTTTCCATAACCCCATATTGGTACTAACATGAAACTCTGTTGGAAAACACGATGCCACCGTGGTAGTTAGTGCAGGCAGGGAGGTGTTTCTTTAGGGAATAACAATGGTACAAAGATATCACAAAGCAAAAAGGACCATCTTGTTAATTGTACGCAGAGTGAATAATTTCTTCATTCAAATAACTTCACTGTTAGCTATGGACACGATACACTGCAGTTCAAAAGCAAAAGTGATGCTCAAAGAACATCCTCACATCAGAGGTGACAGTAAACAATAGAAGAAAAAGATCGGTAGTACCTTAGAAGAGGGAACTAGGGTGCCATCACCTCAAAGATTTAGGGCAAGTTATGAATGGAGAAAAAAATGAAAGGAATGGAATGTACTATAAAAAAAACCCCCAAAAAGTTTAGATTTGCTAAAAATGGATCATGCAAGACTATTTTTGATAAGACAATGTAATCTAAATGGAGGAAAATAACACAGAGCTAAGCTTCAATGAAGGATGAAAGGAGCATTACAGAATTACCATCATTCTGGTAGGCCATTTGCACAAAAATTATAAGGTGGATAAGAAACTGGATAAGAAAGAGGTAGGTTTGGGATAGCAAAATGCAAGGGATATTCCTGGGTTCTTTCAGAGTTCCAAGCTGGAAGCTTGTCTTCTCAAAATAGAAGACAGGGAAGATTTGATGATCACAGCATGCCTTTAACATGCCAAGTGATGAAGTAGTAAGAATATGAACCTGAGTTGGTGATCCATTTTTGGTCACCATTGATTACCATTCGATTGCCATTTTGGTTTGCACCTTGACGTACTGAGTTGGTAATGCAACCAGTCTCTTAGTGAGACAGAACACCTTCTTATTTGTTCTGAATGTGCCACTTGTTGGTTTTGTCTGATATTTTTGGGGTATTATGAGAGAAATTTGCCTTTACCATGCTAACTGTGATTTTTGTAGATCTGCCAAGCCCTTCCACAATAATTTCTTTTGCAGATTTGTCCTGAACTCATTATTTGCTCTTCAAATCCACTGCCTCTGTCACCTCTGTCTATCCCTTTCTTATGAACTCTTTTGAGAAGACAGGATCAGAACTGCATACAACACCCAAGGTGTAGGAGCAGGATGAAATTTAATTTCTTTCTTGTCTTTTCCTAAAAAGATCCTAATATTTGTTTTGCTTTTCTGAGCATAATGTTCACAGAGCTAATGTTTTTACAGACATACCCATTCTATAGCTAAGATCCATTTCCCAAATTATACAGGGTACTTCAGAAACCATCACTGTTGCTTAAATCAGTGATCTAACTTGCATGTTATCACTTTTGTATTACAACTGTCTTCTGAGGTGATCTGAGATACTGGTGAGTGGAGAGAGGACATTTTGCACTGAAGATGTTAGTGCTACCAGCTCTGTCCTTCCTTCTGCAGCTTGTGCACACCCATACTCACACTCATCTGACTCCTCCAAGCTTTGCTGACACCAGTTGTATTTAGATGTGTGGGGCTCAGATACTGGGGGACTCGTGTCATGGCAGAGGGAATCAATTAGAAGAAAATCATAGCTGACTTGTAAAGAGATCCATCAGTGCTTTACATTTTCCTGTCACTTTCTGTTTCTGTGGATGAAGGAGAGAGATCATGCAAACCTGGCAGTCTGTGGTTAAGACCAGAGTCTAAACTTGCATTTCTTGTACCTGCAGTCTTGTATCCTCAGCTGTGTGAGATAGGGAAAGTGAGTCATTTTTCATACCATCAGCATCTGGTCAGAAGTTCATTGCTGGAGGAGAAGGTGATGCCAAGATCTTTGTCACAAATTACCATGTCTCTAGTGTACATTTTTCTTTCAGTTTTTTGCTTCTCTTCCCATGCATGTTATCTTTAATTAGCTTTCCTTTTGTTCCTTTGCTGCATTTCTTACCCTTCTTGTGTTTTCTGGCATTCTTCCAATGTAATCTGTATGGCTTTTAAAATCTTTTTTATAAATCCTTTGAACTAAACTGTTGATCTTAATCTCTTTCTCTCCTGGTTATGCAAGGGCAGAGAAAGTGTGTTCCTATCTGCAGTGACAGTCCGTACTGCTGTCTTTATCTGTAAAGGTGGTGAACTTACAACAAAAAACCTAAGAGCTACAAGATGTTCTGAAACTCAGCCAGAACACAGAGACTATATATATAAAACCTTTTCCTACTTCCATTCCAGTTTGAGCACCCTTTATTTCCTTAACATCTCAGAATAACAGAGGAGGAGAGAACATTGAAGTGGACAGTTCAAACTGACAGAGTTAGCATTTGAGGTGGATGAGTTAGACAGATCAAGAGCCAAGATGAAAATTGCAGTTTATCACATTCTTTCATTTTATTGAAGTTATCATTCAAATCTTGGCAGCGACAACATCTGGAACAATATTCATTTTAATGTGACATAAATTATCATCATAAGGAATATGGTAGAATGATCAGCAGCCAGAGAGAAATAATTTCTGAAATGGATAGCTAACATTTCTTGAGAATTCAGTCAATTAAGAAGTATGATTGCTTATTTGATCACATCAGCTAAATTACTGAAACAAATAGTAATGGAACAGTATGAGATGCAGATGTGATGAAAAATATTTTGAGGCATTATTTCACAGATCTAAATCCTGAACTGTTTCCAGAAGCAGTTGTTCCACAGAAATAACAGGACATATCTTGAGTGACAACAGAATAGAAAAAAAAAAGAAACAGAAAAATAAGTTGTTGGCCTGCACAAAACTCTGTTAAGTATGGTTACTGTCTCTACATTTTGTTTACAAAATCCAGCAAGCCTTTTAAGCCTATAAAACTGCGTTTACTTTCATTTGATTGTGAGAGCCAGGCAGGTTGGCCAGACAGCACAGACACAAGACCCAGACTCTGCATGAACCTAAAGCCGTCCTAGAGCTACAATGAGATCTAGGTTTAACTTCCCCAGAAATTTTACCTTGTAACACTGGACAAACCATTTCATTTGCCTGAGCCTCCATATCTTACCTGTGCAGAACAAAGACTGTCTTGCCATGCTCTTTGCTGCTTAATAGGATGAAGCTCATATATGAGTTGTGGGCATTGGTGAAAATCTCAATACTTGGAGGTAACCAAGAGTTTTGCCAATACAGAACAATCCAGGGGGAGAGAGAGCACATGTAAATTAGACTGCAAAAATGTACAGTCAGGATATGTTTATAAGAGTATGGAGACTTCCAAATGAACACTGATCAGAGGTGTTAGGTCTGCACATCTGTACTGATATCACCCCAGCTGGCTCAGAAAATGGTGCCAATTTTCTGCTGTTATTTGGTTAAACCAGAAGTCTCTTAGGGATAATTAGTAGTTTTGCACAGTAATCACAGAAAGTAATTTCTCCTGCTTTAGTTTGAAAGAGACTTCCCAGCATAAAATTTCTTCTAATAATGTTTTCTCATTGCTGGCAAAGCATTTTTATTATGCTTTAGGGATGTGCACTAGTGGTTTCCTCCAGGAAAACCTCCCTGCTAGTGCTGAAGAGCTGATCCCAAAATCCAAGTGAGAGAGGTCAAATCTGAGAAAAAATAGAAAAGACTGATACCAGAATTAAAATGTTCAGTGATGCTTTAATCGTCTCCATGAGACACTGTGATGGGGAGATAAAATGGACAGTAAACATTCCAGGGCAGCTGGAGTGTATCAGGTCTGCCACAGGTAAAGTATTTAGTCTTCTACTCAAAAAAATGGCATGGCTGCAGAAGGTATAAGCGGAGTTGTGAAGTACTGAACTGATTTAAACTTACCTGGTAATCCATGATAGATAGGAAGTTGTTAAGAAAAGAAAGAGAGAGAGAAAGAAAAAACAGAAAGCATAACATGTTAACATAATTATTGTTCCAATAAAAAATGCAATATTAACATGAAAACCTGGGCAGTATTTTTTAAAGGTTTTCACAGGGACCCTGAATATTTTACACAGGTTAATATAGATATATTGCCCTTAAAAATTTCGAAGTTCCAACCAGACTTCTAATACTTAGCATTCAAAACAGTCACCTAGTCCAGTATCAATGACACATTCCCACTTTCTCTAAAAATAACCCCGCAGCCTTGTTCATTCCAGGCAAAGCTCTTGCATAGGGCTTGTGCTCATTAAAAAATAAAATATTGACCAAATAATGTATCAAGCTGCTTAAGATTATTTTCTATAAATAGAGCATTTCTGCTTAAGCACAACTTTAGCCTCAATTTTCTGGGTTTGGAGCAGGAATTGCTAGGTGAAATTCTGTGCAGGAGATCAGACTGAACACCACCTTTGATCTGGAATGAGTATAGTTAGTTTATCTCTCTTATGTTCCTGATGCATGTGATTTCTTTGACTATTTCATACTTTTTGGCACAAATAAAAATTTGTCCTTACATTTTTCCTAAAAATATTTATCATAATTCCCATGTTTAGAACTCATTGATCATCCCAGCCAAGGAGTAGAAATAATATGTGAATTGGTTGACCAGTTTCACATCACTGACTAAAGGAAAAAACAAGTAACTGGACAACATAAAACTAATTCCTAGGCTTCAGTTCAGTGAACAGCTTTAATGAATGTACTCAAATACTGAGGAGTTCAGAAATCAAGAACAAGTCAGAGAAAGAAGAGAAAGTTGAACTTACAGGGTGCTGTATTTGTGGTGGATATTTCTGTTGTGAGGCTGATGCTGTCCTTTTTGCATTCTTCTCACCACCATTGCTGAAGCCCTGGAGCCTCTTAATCCCTTCTGTGTTGCTGGGGCTCCTGAAACTGCTTTATGTCTTTTATGCTGTCATATTTATTTGCACTAAAAGGTACGGCAAATCAATTTGCACTTATGTATAGCATCACCTTTTACATGTCACCTTAGTAAAGAGACTTGTAACATTTCCATTTCAAACCTTTATTTCAGGTTTTATAAATCCTCCTGCTTCTAATTATGTCAGGCTGAAGACAGCAGTATAAATGTTAGCCTCACAGACTGATTTGCGAGGAATGGTAGGCATTTATTTTAAAATATGAGTCATCAGAAAAGGCAGTGATTTTGCATAGTCTCTTTTTTTTAATACTAGACTTTAATTCACAAGAAAATACAGAAGCTCTGACTCTTTACCCTGTAATTGGAAATAAGTTGAGTGGAATTAATGGAACTACATTATTAAGAAATAGAAGGAATTGGCTAAATTTTGTCAAGGGTTGTGGTTTTTATACTGTCCGTTACATGAAACACGAGAGATTGCTTGGAGAGATATAGGGCTAATACAGAAAGTATATGATTATTGACTGCTCTGGTGGTTAATCAAGGCAAACCTTGAGGCTGAGTTACAAAGAGGAGCAGTCGATTTCATTAGAAGCACCTACTCTTTTAAATAGTATGGGCCATTTCTTTGCTTAGTGAAAATTGGTATCCATGTATTTTGTGAATGAAATGGTTGGTGCTTGGAACAGTGAAGCACTGGTGCAAGCTACCTGAAGACTGGGAAATAGCTTTCCTATGTGGTTTTAAATAGTAAGCTAAGGGGTGCCTTCTTTGCCTCACTGGTCACTTGTGAAGTCTCCCAGGCACATCCCAGAATAAGGGTTGAGCCAGGGGTTATCTGAGAGCGTGTGACCCCCCACAATTCCATCAGACCCGGTGGCTGCCACCAGAAAAGGCACTGAGAGAGCTGGCCACTATTGTCTCTGCAAGGCTGAGACCATCGGAGAGCTAGCATGCAGGTCAGGGTGTTATGGCCCAGGTGAGCAGAGAGCCAGACCTGTAAAATCCTGGCTGGGTGGTGGGGTGAGAGGACGTGGTGGTTGGGTTGTCCCCTGTTTGGATGCCAGTAACAGGGGTACCACGGGGGTCTGTCCTGTTTAACACCATTTTCAAAGCCCTGGAGGAGGCAACAGAAGGCACTTCTGTGGGGTTTGCAGATGGCACCGTGCTGGGGGGACCAGCTGACAGGCAGGAGGGCAGGCTGGAGGAACAGGCCAGCCTGGGTGCTGTTGGGCACAGATGGGAACAATGTGCTGCCTCGTGAAAGCAGAGGATTTGATACAAAATGTACAGCTCTTTCTCAGCCTCCTCCAGCTGTCTTGTTTACATTGCATCTCTACTTGTTAGTTGTATTTTGTTTAATCGCTCTGTGCAAGTGATCTACTGGGCATTGACCAGTGCCAAGGGCAAGGAAGCATCACTCCACAGAACTATCCTTACTTCAGCTTTCAGTATGTTACTGTTCCTCTTCTTGTCCCTCAGGCCCTTGTAAATCTCATAAAACCCTTTTCAGATTGAAATTCTACTCTTTCCAAGCTGTAACGTTTTACAGCATGTATTTCTCTATAGTTATCTTGGTCTCTTGTTGACAGTCTTTAGGTATCAGTTCCTTGGCTGGTAAATATCTTCCTTACTCTTAAATCTATCCACTTGGTTTCATTCAGAGCAATGCATGGGGATAATAAATTGGCTCACAAGTTCTCTCTGTCACGCCAGTGTTTCATAATACTGAATCCTGGGGATGTCTGGAAGAAGCCAGCAGCCTTTTTCCCACTTGCACATCTCCCAGAAGAGCTGCAAGCTGCCTGGATTTCTCTAGTAAACTCACTCAATGGATGTCCTTCCATAAACGGTGTTCCAATAGTTTAATAGATTTATTCCAGAATATGAAAATAAACAGTTGTTTCAAATGGCAATTTTAGGACTTGCAGACTGGAACTATGTACATGCATAAAATGAGAGCATAAATCAGCTCAGTAAAACAGCTTTGTAAATATTTATGACCACGGGGCTCTTCATTTCACACATTTTACTCCTCCCCTGTCCTCATCTTAAGTTTTCACTTGCTTTGGTTTATGGCTGGTAGTTTGGGCCAAATACCTGACATTGCTAAATTGCTGCCTGTTTTCCTTGGTATTGCATATACCATAGTCCTGGACCTTTAGTGACTGCAGGTGAATGTATGATCTCTAGAAAGAAACATGTTTGCATGGAGGGGCATATTCTGAATTCTGATGGACCCACACTGTGTGGTGTGAAGTTTAGCAGGTGCCACATTGATGAACTAAAGCACAGCCTGGATTTTCCTGTTTGAGCTGCTGCCCCTCATTTGGCTGCAGGCGAGGCAGGACCCACATTTCCTCTTTGTGTTGGTATTAGAATGGGGCTGGTTGTTCAGAAGGGTGAGGAAAGGAAGATTAAAAAGATGGTTGATGGGATGAAAGATAAAAGGTGTGTAATGAAAGAGATGTGAAGCAGCTGTGAAAGAAGAGTGGCAAAAGAATCAGCTGTCAGGATACAGCAGAAACAGTCTGATGTGGCCTACAAATATGGGTTATCATCTCATGCAAAAGACTTTGTCTCCCTGGCACCTTCTCCTGTGGCCATGGTCCTTCCCAAGCATCCTGGCATTTTGGTGGCCCAGAGGAGAGGAAATGACATTTTTACTCCTTCCTTTGCAGCAGTCACAGAGGAGGGCAGAAGGATGCAATCATATGGACATTTTCTTTTCAATTTTTACAAAGTTGTGCATGTGCTCATTATTTCCATTTGTGTCCATGTTAGTGCGAGAATTTCCATTACTCTTCACTAATTCACACCTAAATCTCTGCATTTTCTCCCTATTTCACTAGTAGCAGATAGCACCATGCTGATATAATAACCAGAAAACAAAATCTAAAAATAAACCTACTGATAATTTCCTAGTGTTTGTTTGACCAGACCCTTGAAGTTCCTGAGTGGTCAGTTTGGACTGAGATAAGTGCTATCATTTTTCTTTTCTCTTGTCTGCTGGCTCTTCAGCCTTTTTGAACTGCAACCCACAAGGGGGCTGGGCAGGAGGTGCTTGTGGCAAATCAGGATGGATTATTCTCATTGAGGAATTGGCTTCTGCTGCTTCATGAGAGGCTTTGGCAGATCAAAAGCTGTTGCTGCTGAGATCCTGCCAGGCATGCTTTCCATGTATTTCTCAATGTCTTCCCTGAAACTGCGTGGGATCAGTGGAATAGGGGAATTTGGGTATGAAAACATTTTTCATTATGTTTACAAATCTTAATTAGAGATTTATAAAGACAGACAGATATGCTGCCATTTAAACAATTACTTGTATTTAAATGTGTTTGCATTTTCATTTGTGAAATATAACAGAGAAAGATAGCTTATTAATTTGCATGCAGATTTATCAGAAGATTTCTGTACATTGTACAAATTTATATCATTTAGTTTTAGCATGCATTTAATCATAGTCATGCAGATTTAAGTGTCTTCCTGACTGCAGTGGTATCATTCATTAACAGTTACCCTGGCCTCTGATGATCATAGATTTGGCATAAACACCAAAAAAAGATACTCTTCAAAAAGTAGATTTCGGAAAGCTTATTGGTTCTTCTTCCTGAGGTTGTGACACATTTTGTATTTTTAGACACTGCTTGAGCACACTGCTGGTGTACTTGAGGAAATAAAATGCTCTGTGATCAAGTAGGATGTTTGTCTTTGGTGAATTGTGCTTAGGGCTTTTATTTTTTCATTTGCATAGTCTGCAGTCACTGGCACTCCCCAGGGATCAATACTGGGTCCAGTCTTATTCACCTTGTTTATCAGTGGGATAGGAGGCTCCTCAGCCAGTTTGCTGATGACACTGAACTGGGGGAGTGGCTGATACACCTGAAGGCTCTGCTGCCATTCAGTGGGACCTGGACAGGCTGGAG
>VZRO01006225.1:491616-505912 GCA_013397915.1 Daphoenositta chrysoptera
AGGGTGCAGCAGAGGCCACAAAGAGGACGAGGGGCCTGGAGCATTTGTCTTATGAGGAGAGACTGAGGCAGCTGGGCCTGTTCAGTCTGGAGGACAGAAGGCTGAGAAGGATATTTTTAATGCACATAAATATCTCAAAGGTGGATGCCAAGAGGATGGTGCCAGACTCTTTTTAGTGGTGCCCAGTGACAGGACAAGGAGCACTGGCCATAAACTTCATAAACTTCTTCATAAACATGAAGAACTTCTTTCCATTGAAGGTGGCAGAGAACTGGAACAGGCCTCCCAGGGAAGTAATGGAGACATTCAAACCAACCTGGATGAGTTCCTTTGTAACCTGCTCTAGGTGACCCTGCCTTGACAGGAGTGTTAGGCTGGATGATCTCCAGAGGTCTCTTCTAACCCTAACTATTCTGTGATTCTGGGATAGTTAGTCAAAAAATATATATGGTCTTTTGCAAGTGATTAACTTCCAAGTGTGTCCCTTCACCTCATGTTTCCTGATGGCCAGTTCCAGGCAAGCTAAGTCCATGGCTTTCTGCAGCCCCCAAGTTGCTTTTCCAAGATACCATCATCTCCACATCCAGAACATAGGGCTGGGCTCAATCCATATATGATGAGCCAAGGGCCAGTGGAATTTGAAAATGTGGAGCAGTCACCATGAAAGCGTGAACATTTCAAGAGCATCTTGAGAGCAATTAATGATGATACCACTCTCCATCTACTTCCTAGGAAAAAAGAGACCATGGTTCTGGTTTTTTTTAACAGAACCTCTGCTCCTCTGAAATTAATTAAGAACAGGAATGTATCCTCATGCTAGCAGATACTTTGTCTAGATGAACAATCCAAGTCTGAGATGTTTCCTTAAATGGGCAGAACCAGTTCTTTTTATGCAACAGGGAGCAGCAGAAAAGCCCTGAGAAGCAGCGGCCACAATGTTACATACCTGCTTTCACTGCAGTCCCACTACTTCATCTTGGAGGATCTAGGACTGGGTTCCCTGATGAAGCTTCCTCTTGAAATTATGCCTCTCCAGAGGCCTGAGATTGTCAAGGACCTCTGTTTGGAACACTAAGTACAGTAAATGCTATTGTATTATCCAACAGTAGCAAATTAAATAATCCCACTCCCGTCACTTTCTAACAGGATAATGTTAAAGGCATTCCTCTGGGATGGAGAGTAATAATTTGCTAATTCCCCTCAGTATTTCATGCTTCTCAGTATTGCAGCTAATTTTCTCTGAGTACCTTATTAACATTCACAATGACTTTGCAGTCCCATCCTAATAGCTCTCCGCAGAGGCAGTGACTGTGAAGGTGAGAGCTGACAGTGACACATTTTCCTCCTTTTTCTCTTCATACAGCCTGTATTATCCTGGTTTCCATCCACTGAGGGCTGTCCAGCTGATGCGAGTGGGCAAACTGCAGTACAGTCAAGGCATGTTTCCTCAGGCACTGGAAACCTTGAAACAGGTCAGTATAGTGAAATATTTTTTCTCTATCTTCCTTCCTTGCTTCCCCCAAAACTGCTATGTGACCCCCCCCTCACCTCATGCCTTTGGATACTTCTCACCACTTCTTCCATCAGTGGTGTTTCCCCAGGCTGCAGCTGGGTGTGGTGATGGGTCCCTGTTGCTCAGCGTTTCAGGCACTGACGTTCTCCAGTATCAGCCACAGCTAATTACAGTTTGATAGCTCAGAGGTGCCTGGATGAAAAATTACTATTAGATCTGAAGAGATAAAATTATCTCAGTGCTTCATATGTTCCTTATTCCCACAGCAAAGTGATTCTGAGAGCACTGAAATTACAGGAACAGGAGCAGAGCTGCAGTTTCTACCCTCCTTATTCCCTATCGGGTTCTGTGGTTTCAGATTGGAGAACTTTGTCTTTAACGTGTGTATTTTATTGTGAGCCACACTCAAATCAACAGTCGTGTTTCTTGATTCCTCGTATTTCTTATCATTCATCATCTTTGATGTGGTTTTGCAGCTGTGCTTTTTTAGTTACATTTCAGCTTTAAGCCATCCCTCCTGTACCTGAGCTGAGTTTTATATTCATTTCCTCCTACCTCAGGCTCTTATTTGTCCCGCTGTTATATTGCTGTTAGTATCATCTTAAATATATTAAATAATCCCTTTCCATGTGCAACATGTCCTCAGGATGTAGAATCTTGCCTGCCATCCAAAGTCCTCAATCACTGCTGGGGTGCTTTGCTCCCCCTGGGAGATGTGCTGCCTTCAGTTTCCCTTGAAAAGGTCTTATCCTCTGATGTTATTGATTGTCCTGTGGTCAGCTTGCCCTGAAGACACTGCATGCTCCATGTGGTTCCCTGTCCTGGCTCCACCTCCAGTTCCTGACACAGCTCCCCGTTGCCTTTGCTGGATGCTGCTGAAAGCCACCTGGCCCAGCTACTTGCCTGTATCTGCAGGGCAGGAGCAGGCCCGGTGTTGAAAAGAAGTGAAGAATTTGGCTCTACATTCCCTTTGATTAATGTCCATGCTATATGAAGAGCTAGTCTTGTGGCAAAGAGTTAGGACAACTGCTTGGGATAGAAGGGGATGTGTGTCTGCACTGGAGGTGGGGGAGACGTGCTTTTTCACTTCTGTCCAGGTCCCTTATAAAGATAGTATCAGTTATGACTCTCTAGGTATTAGTATTTTGTACTTATCTTTTCTTCAAGCCCCGTATCTCTTTGGTTTTAACATCTGATTAGTGATGCAAGCTGAATAACCAATAATTTTCACATGTTGGAGTAATAAATTAGTATTTAATATTATGTCACTCTTGCTAAGTCTTGGTATAACTTAAATCTTCAACTTGATATATTTTACTTAAATTATAGCCAGTTCTATCATTATAAAGCAGATGGAAGAGTAATCAATTCTATTTTGTATGCATTATTCAGAAGTATGTCATATATCTGTCTTGTGCCAGGTAATCCACTTTGCTCTTTACCCCAAAATATAATTTATAATTTCCAAATATTTGGAGTTTCCCTTTTAGCAGTGGAATGAGACTCCAGTCAGAGGAGCTTCTGTTTTCATTGATACTGCTACAATATAGCAACAGGTATTGTTCTAATTACATTTCTAATGTGATACTGCATTAGATTAAACTGGAGCGAATTCCCCTAGAGACAACTGAGTGCTGCTGGTCAGTGAAGGTGGACATTGCAATGAAGGTTTATATGATTTTGGTGAAGAAGTTGCCTATTGCAAGCCAGATTGCTGCTCTGTGATCCTTTGGAAACTGAGCAATGCCTAACACAGAAACCTTTTCTAGGCTGTGACTCCCTCTTTCTCTGCAAGGGGACATTAAGGTCCTGCTTGCCCTCCTGTGTCATACCTCAGTGAGCCTCTAACAGAGGCTCCAAGCCATTGTTGCTCCACAAGGACACAGTAAGAGCTTTACAACTGAGGTGTAGAATCCTGTCATGGCTTTGCCTATTCCCTATTCAGCCTCCCTTTTTACACCCACGTGTGAGACAAGGAGGGACTGAACTCCCACTCCCTGGGAGCACAGCTGAGAGGAGGGAAAGCTTCTCATCCTCCCATTTCTCCATGTAACTTCTTCAGATGAGCTCTGCAACTGATTCACTTCCTTGCTGTCTACACCGGAACAAATTAGAGGAAGATATAATTCCCAGTTTGTTGTGACTAAAGGATCTGATCCCTAATATTACTCAGATAATGTCCTAGAGTTACATGAGAACGCAATTTGCCCCTTTGTGATTAGATGTGTCAACAGAGCATGGCACATGCTCAGAGCAGAAACTCGATTACCTTCTCTGCTTCATTACTCTTCTTAATACACTCTGACACTGAATAGCAGCACCCTGTTGGAACCCTCGTCAGACTAATTTCACTGTGGCATTAAGAAGGATATGGAAGGTGCAGAGGAATTGGGATCTGAGTGAAATTCACCTCACATATAAATCCTGTTTAATCAGGCACAGCCTCAGACTGCTGGGGATTGACAGCCTCTCTGCAGCAGATACACAGTCTGTTAAGACCAGTAGATCTTCACACATGGCTCTGCAGCCCAGCCCTCACTGCTGCTCTCTGTGCCACCCAAAAATGAATCACTGTCATAAGCACCTTGCTCTCAGGGCCCTGCGGCTTTAGCTCTCTGCCCTGCACTCCCAAAGAAGGCTTTAATAATATGGAGGGTTTCATGTTGCACATTAGAAAGAAGTCAGTCCCTAAATGTATATTAGGCCCTGAAGAATCTTATTTACTAGATTTTGAAATAGAAGATTTACAGAGAGGCAATACTCCTCTGAAATAAAAACTGAAGGCAGCTCTTGGTTTATTTTACAACCAGCATATTATTTTAAAATTTATATACCTATGTATGAAAGATGTAATAGAGGACAAATGGAATTATAGATGTGGAAAGCTTTTGTCAGCAAAAGACAAGACCTGGAGCCCAGTCTGAAACACAATTTGAAGGTCCTGACATGGCATGGTCACAGGAGTACCTTTGTCCCCCATGAGTTGATGGGCATGGCTGTCTTTTCTCATTAATGTCTACAACAGGTACTGTACAATTTCTCTTCTTATGAAAATCCCTATTGTGGAGGCAAAAAGCACAGGAACTGTGGTAAAATCCTTCCCAGGTCTCACAGCAACACTGAAGAAATCCCTTCTCTAGGTGTTTGCTTCAAACGCCAAATTGTTTACCAGCTGTCATTGATAGTAACTGTGATAGTTTTTGGTATTCCTATGCCTGCTTTAACAACTTGTCCCCTTCAACCAGGAGAAATGGAAAACCACAGATACCCCCTCTGAAATACTAGCCTACGCTTCCTGCCGCTCTGGCACGTGGCCATTTGCTTCCTGCTTTCCCTGTGTCAGAGCTGTGCCATCCTGCACCTGCCCACAGCTCCCCCAGCCGTGGCCATGGGCATCCTGTCCCCTCCCCGTGCCAAAGAGGCACAAGCACCTGCTCTGCTCCTCATTCACATTCATGGAGCCGCACCTCCAGTCTAAGGGGGTTTAAACTCTTTGGGGAGACAGTGTGGGGCTGATGACACCGTGGCCTGTGTTGCCATCGTAGCTTTTGATAATTAGATTTGCTCTTTTAGCTGAGAGGGAGACCACACAGGCCACATGAATCTGCTCAGCCTCAACTCTGCTGGCTAGCTGTGGGATTGAGGAGAGCAGGGGAGTGGGCAGAGAGCCCACATATTCTGTCCAGTAAAACAATTCCTTGCACTGGAGCTGAAATGATCCCATTTTGCACTGACCCTTGCCAAACAGCTACATAACCCAATACCGGCTGAATTTAGGGATTACACAAGTCATTGCTGTTCTAACTTTGATGCAGCTGGTTCTGACTCGTACTGCAGTGTGTGAGATGGCACATGCATAAGAATGATTTTCTCCAAGGAAACAAAAGGATAAAAACTGACTGCTTTTGTCTGCCATACTTAAGAAAGAAAAGAAGTGGAAAGGAAATGTTGAAGGTGAGAGAAAGTCAGCAATGGTAGGATTGACTCAAGATTAAATTTGATATTAAGGATTATTGCCTTTTAACTGAGGTATATCTATACAGACATCTCTGGCTGTGCATCAGGGTGTCAGGGCCAAGTCCATCACTGCAAGCCCCACCTCTACCCTATAGCGGGGCTGAAGATCCAGGTCAGCTGCCCCAGGACTGTCACTCAGATGTATCCAGCTGCACAGCTCTTAGCATTCATCATTCACAATAAATCCATCAGCCTTCTGGGACAGCACATGCAAGCACTGTGCACCAATGTGTCAGGATCCAGGGCCAGTTCTCCTGGCCACTTTGCTCTAGGGTGATCCTGTCCCATCCTAGTTAGCCTGGGAGCAGCTGCATGTTAGAAAAATTTAGTATTTCTGATTTCATTTCACATTTCTTTGCCATTTCTAAAAGTGATGGAAGTATTTCCATTGTTCTTTTTAACTGAGTATATTTTATCTTTTAGTAGTAGGGCACTGTGGTAGCTTAAAACATATTTGACTCTTTTTAGAGCTCCTTGCTCACTATGATTTGTTTTGACTGCTATCTCAACTTGTTCTTTCAATCTTGTGCTTCCTCCCTCTTTTAAGAATTAGCTAATTTGAAGCAAAAATAAACTGTGCTGGAATTTCCATATGCCTGCCAGTCTCTAGAATTTGGAAGTAGGCTTTCATTCATTCTATCAAAAAATACATTTGCTTTTATCTATCCAATTTAAATGAGGCCTTTTCCTCAACATTTCTTCCCCAAAACATAATTTTTCTGCAATCCAAAGCCAATTTAGCTGAATTTTATCAGCTGACTGGACAAGAAACTCATTGAAACACAGGCTGCATTTAGTTTTTTGCAGTTCCTCAGTTTGGAATGATGAAAAATCTATGTCTTTTCTCCTGCCAGTACACTATGAGCTCCCTTGCTTTATCTTCAGAAGTGCTGAATCAACTTCCATCTAGAACTTGCTTCCTTGCAGGAGGAATTTAATAGAAGGAAGAAGTAGGAATGCCATATGAGAAGTGATGATCTAAACATGAGCTGGGCAAAGAGCATTTCAGACATACCTGTGGCAGGAAATCAGCAACACTAGAGGCAATATCAGCAAGCATAAATTAGCCCAGCAGTAGAAGATGACAACCACACAGAGAAAATAATCCTTGGGGAAAGCAGCAAAGACTCATTCCCCTGCATGCCCTTTGACAGTGAAACTATTAATGTACTCATTTGTTTGATGCTATGTATAGTTCCTCCTGATAGAGTTAAGATACTTACTTTATTCCATGGGTTAAGCATTAATCCATTTCCATTTTTACAGGACTTTCAGGCTCCTATCATCATTAACATCCCAGTCATCTTTTAAATAATGTATCAAAACCTTGGGTGCTGTAGTTGACCAATCTTGAAATGGCCTTCATGTCTCAGTGCAGAAGTATCTCTCTCTGCTATTCCAAATATCCAGCTGTGCAACATATTTGTGGGTTTTAACGCCTAAGAATGTGTCAGTGCCTCCTCCTTTGTCAGGGACAAATCAGAATGCACTTTGGGATGCTTCACTCCTATTCCAGCTGTGCCAAGCATTCCAGCCCCCAGTGCCAACCACTCGAGGAGCAGTACTTACATCCCACCCTGCTGCAGGATCCAGCCCCTTTGCATGGTCTGCACAGTGACTAACGTGTCCCTTTCTGCTTTTTCCTAAAGGCCTATAATATTATGAAGGTGACCCATGGGACAGATCACAGCCTGATGAAAGTCTTGATGGAGATAAAGGAAGAGTGTGAGGCTGTGATGAGAATACAGTGAAGATAATCTCTAGTCTAGAAAACAAAATATTCAAGGACAAAGAAAAGAAAATGGTTTTTATTTCATTGTGAAGCTTCTCAATGGTTTTAGTGTCTTTTGTTTAGGTCCTATTTGCTTTACAAAAAGGTTTAATATTAGTTTTGCTGTATGGTCTGAATTGAGTTGGTGTTTGGCAGAATTCCTGTAATTTTCAGAGGATTTTTTTTGTCATCAATCATCAGTCTTATTGACAATAACTAACAACACCTAATTATTTGATTGTAAGTGTTGGTTAATGCATAGTCTTCATCAGTTACAAAGTGATCTAATTACTTTGATATCAGCAGTCAATTTTTTATATCAGTTTATGCCAGCAATTAGGAATCTCTTGTCAGACACATTATAAATGAAGAGAATATACTTTTCCCCTTTGCCTTGCCCTTTGGTATGGTTTCCAAAAGCCTGATCCAGTGTTCTTTGACATCAAATAAGTTTCCCAATGTTTAAATGACTTTTTCCTCCCTCCCAATAGATCTGCAGGGCTTTGTGCCTCTTCTTCTTGCATTTCATATGTTATAATATTGAGTACTAAAATGGATTGAATAAAAAATTTTATCAAAAGTAGAAATTGCTTACTCTGCTTTTTTCCCCATCTTGCTGGCTTCAAGGGTTTCTCACTTCATACTGTTTTTAAAAACAGATATTTGGACCTGTAAGCTCAATGGCTTTTAGACCTTTCTGAGTCTGTGGGGTTTGAATGTCACCTTGCCAAACAGAGAATTCCAAAGACCTACAGATGACCATTGTCATCCCTGGGGAAGACAAGGATGTCTTAGAAAGCACAGGCACTCTATTTCTCCACGCTCATCAGCAAGAGACTTGTTCTTGCCAGAGCTGTTGACTTCCATTTTTAACACAGAAACAAATATTAACAAAAGCCAATATTTATGAGGGACATTGAAACTTAAATAATTTAAGGTGTTTGGAAGTATTGCTTCAGGTGTGTCACTCCTCTAACAATTTATTGCTGCTACTCCAGCCATGACTGTTACTTCATTAATCCATCGTTGTTGTAAAGTCAGGCTTTTTTCACACCAGTAACTTGACACCATTAATTATTACAAGATGAGAACACATTTAAAAAGAAAATGAACACTCTGGGCATAATTTACAGCCACGGCACACGAATGCCAACGCTGAGGAAGATATCTCCTTTCAAGACGTTTGAATTTGTTCCAGCATATGGAGCGTGCACTTGCCCGGCAGTAATGTGCAAGCAATAACCTCTGAAATGCAGTGCATTTCTGGAGTACGTAGCATGGCTTGCTGCCAGAGGCCAGGTCATATCAGCCACCCAAGAAGTGCAGTAATCCTCACAGAAATTCACTGCTTGGTTGGGTCTTCCTGCTATTATAAAAAGGAAATTGTCTGGGGGAAAAGGTCAGACCTTTGCATTGGGTGTTCTGACAAAGTACTGATGGACAACCAGTCTTCAAAAACTATTTTCTGGTTTTAAATGGGCACATGCATATTAGAATTTACATGATTTTTGTGTAAAGATCATGCTTATGTAATCTCATGATGACATATGTGGTACTAGGATTTGCAAATGGAGGGGACTTCAGAATGTAAGGTCAGGTGATGCATGAGTTTGTGCAGCACATCCTGGGAGACGGCCCAGCAGCTCTTGTGCATGCAGACACATCTGCAGGTGTGAACTGCTGCACTGTTTGCTGGGGCTTCTGCTACAAGGACACCTCAGTGGTCGCCTGCTCTCATGTGAGAACACTTTACAGCAAGTGGAAGCACCTACGTGTCCTGGGGCCTTCTCTCCAGCAGTGGTCTTCTCTAAGGTCCAAGAGGACACTTAGAGAAAAGGTACAAAGGGAGCAGTTCAAAGACAGCCTGCTGGGACACAGAGGAGGAGCGTGCTGTTGGCTGTGGAGTGTCACAGCAGCAGCTGTGCTGCCGTGAGTGCAGAGCTGCTGGAAATCCATCCGCAGCCCAATGCTCAGTGCCAGAAACCAAAGGGGCACCAGGATGGTCTGTGGCTCAGGGTCCTGGGGGCCACATCGCCTGCCCTGCCTGGCCTCCTCTGGGCTGGCCTGAGCAGGATCCTTAGTGTGGGGGCACAATCCATGCTTTACATTCATTACTGTTGATGCAAAACTTGCACCTCTTTCAGCTTGGTCAATGCAAGAGTCACGTTTTCTGGTTGTTTTCAGTCACTTAGTGAGCAATTTCCCTTGGAGATTCCCATATACTAACACCACCAGCAGGGCTGACAGTGCTGCAGGGGAGGTTGTTGTGGGCAGATTTTCTCTATTGGTGGTCCTACCCCAGGCTATTTCCTGAAAAGAATGCTGGTCTGTGACTGTGGAGGGATTTACCTGAATGCATCGCTTGAAAGTGCAGCAGCAAGCAAGGGTGCCAGGGAGGAGGCAACATTAGATAAGCACTCATTTCAAATCAAGTCATGTTATCTTTGCACAGACATCCTGTTTCAGTTTTCATGAATAATATCTGTCAAATTTTTCACTTGGTGGTATTAGTGGTAAGATAAAGATGCTAACATCAGAAAGAGGCAGACTGCAATATTATCTGTTGTGCTGGCAGGTTTGCTGCTTGCTTCCCACAGGTTGGAGGCTTTTCCAGTGCCTTTTGGAAAGCAATGGTTACTTGAGTTCACCTCAAGTTTTAGGAATGCATTTTGAGTTACTTTTGTTTTGACACTCTCCCTTAAATTAGTGCAGGAAAAACAGTGTTAGATTGCACTCAGAGGGAGCAGAATGGCACTATGTGTTTGGAAGAGAAGCAGTAGCAGAATACGGGAAAAAAACCACAGAGAATTATACAGTTTTTCTAAGAATAACTGATTACAGTTGAACAAAACACTCGTCTTAAACAACAAAAAAAAATCTCCCTAAAGTCTATTTCTTGAAGCATGGCTTAATTCTCTGTATCCATGCCCCTTGAGGGTGCTGACCTGATGTAGGAAATAAAAACTTTCCAGGCCCTTGGTAAACAGACTATTATGCAGTGCATAGTAGAGGTAGTAGAAAGTAAAAGAAAAGCAGTGAGGGAAAAATGCAGTAAACCATTTTTTTAGAGCTTCAGCCCCTTTGAGTCTGTCAACCTGTGTGTGAAGTCTGTCGTGCATGGGTTTATGCCAAGAAAACTCACCCACTACTCAGCCTTTTTTCTGCTTCTAATTGTAACCCTGTTCTCTGATAGCTAGGTTTTCAAATGAGCTTTTCTTAGACTTGTTATTTTTTTACAGAGCATGTTTATGAAATACAGAGGCTATTTCCCCATACAGTATATTTCAAATAGTCCCTGGCCACTGCAAAGCTCTTAATGAACAGAGTTCCATTTTTCACAGAGGTTGTGCCAATTATGAGGATTTTTTTCCTGAGTCAGAATTAAACCTCCCATAAGACAAGGAGAAGAAGGAAGGTCTTAAAATTATGGACACATAGTTCTGGCGTGGCTTCTCAGCTGCACCAGAAATTGTATCTGACCTTGGGCAAATCATACAGGGTTAGACATCCATGAGTTTTCTTATTGATGATCCCTGGAAAATAATTCCTCACGAAAAAGAAAAAAGAAAAAGGAAAAAAAAAAAAAATAAAAAAGGCAAGGCAAGGCAAGGCAAGGCAAGGCAAGGCAAGGAAAGGAAAGGAAAGGAAAGGAAAGGAAAGGAAAGGAAAGGAAAGGAAAGGAAAGGAAAGGAAAGGAAAGGAAAGGAAAGGAAAGGAAAGGAAAGGGAAAAGAAAAGAAAAGAAAAGAAAAGAAAAGAAAAGAAAAGAAAAGAAAAGAAAAGAAAAGAAAAGAAAAGAAAAGAAAAGAAAAGAAAAGAAAAGAAAAGAAAAGAGAAAAGAAAAAAGAAAAGAAAAGAAAAGAAAAGAAAAGAAAAGAAAAGAAAAGAAAAGAAAAGAGAAAAGAAGAGAAAAGACAAAGAAAAGAAGAGGGAACTGGCTATTACACTCTCCATAATTCTGCCTCATTACATCCCTACATAAAAAGGCTTAAAGAGCCTATATGTATTCACTTCGTGTATTATTGGTAGGACAGCATCAGAGAGAAATATTTGGCCAGCCTAGCTTTTGGGGAAGGGCAGCAAAAGAGCTGGCTGCTGTGACAACTTACAAGCATTAATCCTGTCCCACATGAACATTGGTGTCAGAGCTGTATCAACATGGCAATGTCTGTGTCACAGCCCTGCCATCGCTGGCTGGGGATGGCACGGGTGGGAATGGCATCATCGTAGTTGTCATAACTGCAGGTATTCCCCTGTGAGACTTCCTCCACAACTGAGTGCCAAACACGGGCAGAGAGCTGTGAGCTGCCCCTGTCTATGCTGCACCAAACAGACAAAGCTTTGTTTCTACCCATGGAGCTTCAACAACATCTAAAGAACCATCAAAAAATCCAAAGCAAGTTCTTTTGTTCATTTCTAGACCAAAGCCATGTTAGAGTTCCTCTTTTCCTTTTCTCTTTTATTCTTTATCAGATGACTATTTTCTCTTTCCTTTCAATGTACATTTTCCCAAACATATCCCCTTTCCTTTTTTATTTCTGATTTTACAAATTTAATTAGCCTGAAAATACATTTGTTATGTCTGTTTTGTAAAATGCGCCCTACAAGAACATCCAAGTGTGAATGTTCCCTGCCCTAAGCATAAGGAGTGCACCTTACCTGCAAGTCTGTGGTCTGCAATTCTTGCCATTTAGCACAGTGGTGTCTGTTTATCCCCACAACAGTGATGCATAAGCCAGGCCTATGTGATCCCCGTTAGTATTTCCTGAGGAAAGCTCAATGTTTTTATTTGCTCTGCACTTGTGGTCAACACGGACAAATCAATTCTAATTCCATCTTTTTTTTAGACTTTTTGTAGGTTTTAATAAGAACCTTAGAGATTCCCTGCCCCCCAAATAAAAGAATAACTCAGGCTTAGTAATTAGGCTTCATACAGTCACTGCTCACACCAAGGAACCTAACAGGTTCTTTATAGCTCCCAGGAGACCAATTAACCTTCTTTTAAACATATCTCTATAGAGCCACCGAGACAGGCACACACAGAAATGCATATACACACAAGCTTTTCAGCAGTCTCAGATGCTCCAGCTCCTTGTTAACCAAATTCTGATGGGGCTCATGGCAGAAGGGCAGGGCTGGAGCATCCTGCCTGGGTCCATTTTAACTCTAAAGATGACTAAATCAGGACAGAGCACAACCTCTTCTGATTTCCTTGGCCCCAAGACAGGAGGAAGAGAATAATCACACAGCCTCTTCTATGCCTTAAGTTCCTCTCCATCTCTTGGGGTCGGGCAGGCCCCACCTGCTGGTCCTGTTACCAGCTCAGGAGCCTGCTCCCCCATCTCTGTTTCAGCTAAGGGCTGGTCTAGCAGGGCTGACAAGACGATGAAAGAGCAGTGATTCCTTCCTCCACCCCTCCAATTCCGCAGCTCTGATTCCCAGTCCCAGAGGCTCCGAATAGGAAGGTGGCAATTTTACAAACGTCTTGAAGGAAAACTGCACTTTAAATCACAGGTGATCCCTCTTGACAATTCCACTTGACTTTCAGAGCAGGAGCCAGGAGACAGTAATAGAGAAGGGCGTCTGATGAGAAAATTAGCAGAGCGCCACTCTTCCCCTCCCCCAGGCCCTGTGCTCTTCTCTGAGCAGTTCTAGCCTATTTACTTTTAATGAAGCTCCTTTTAATGAAGTATTTCTTGTGCTGTCTTCCTGTTCCTGTCTCTCCTTGTGGTGCTGAGAATCCCATGACAAAACAGGTAGAGAAGAGGTCTGGCCTGATCCCCCCAGTTCTGTCCCCTGGGGACACCCAGGTGATGTGTTACGCAGCCGTGGAGCTGCCATCCCTGCCAGCAGCAGCAGCACACTGAGGAGCCCACAGGGAGGGGTGGAAAGGCTGTTGTGGTCTTTAGGTAGAATTTCAGGCATCACACTGCTGCCTGAGGAGGAGGAGTTGCTCTCCATAGTGGTAGCCATGCAGCTGAGGGACAGCTGGTAGTCCGGGAACTGGAGTAGGAAAGATCACAGAATCACAGAACAAGCTGAGCTGGAAGGGGCCCTCAAGGACCATCGAGCCCAACTCCTGGCCCTGCACAGCACCAGCCCCAAGAGTCACACCACGTCCCAAGTGTATCACTGCTGGGGGTTTGCCTCGGCTTTTCCCATTCCCCCTTGCTGTACTTCAGTCTCCTTGTCAAAGTCATGTCAGGCTCTGCAGAGTCTTCAGTGAGGTAATGGTTATGTCTGGATTTCTGTTCTGTCTAATGTTATTAACGCCGTGTACCCAGCTTACACCATGTATAGGACTGTGATTGGAATACAATCATGCTAACAGAAATGATGATGGAGGGACATTCTTATCGTGACTTGGGAATGTTAATTTCTGAACATCTGTGGCTGAATGCACCAGTAAATAACAGTATTTTTAAAGGTCAGAGTAATGAGGATTTACAAAGACTACTTATCATTACCAAATGTTTTCTGTGGGGACTGTTACATAATTTGTGAAAAATAAACAAAAATCTGATTTTGTGTTTTCTGCAAAGACCAGAGGAATGCTGATCCCAAGTCTGGGAAGGGGCAGTCTGCCAGCAACCAGACAAGGATGCTGCCTTATTTACGGCTGGCAAATGGGAAAATCAATAAAAAATCCTTCAGATGGGCATTGTCCAAATTCATTTCACTGGGGCCTCAAAGCACTTTATGCAATCCATGTAATGCGACTGATGCACCCAGGCTACAAAACTGTTTGTTTTACCATTAAAATCTAAAGCCTTGGTAAAACATGTCCTTCCAAGATAGTGGAGAAGCTCCTCAATAGACCAACATTTCTTCTGCTGTGAAAGAGCCCTTTAAAATCTTCAGTTAAGTCACATAAAATGATGTGTTTTGGGTGGTGGGAGGGAGGAGCTTGTCCTGCTCACGAATTGGAGAAAGACTGGTTGGTGAAAGACTTGCTTTGGAAAAAGTTGGAGAAAGACTTGGAGAAAAAAAAAAAAA